>JASANB010004828.1:0-33848 GCA_030248155.1 Sabatieria punctata
CCCTCATGGAGTTGCACATGTGGTACTTAGTAAAAGTATGGTATCTGTACCCGATTCAAATTGTTTGCCATTGTGTCACTTTTGCATCAAGTTTTGAAGATGGCTCATTTTACCTTGGGTCTTTGTCTTTTTTACCTGTTTCGTGAGTAATGGACCTGGATGAAGTTTGTGTTGAAGTTGTTGAACTGGATGTGGATGCATCAGTTGTGGTTACGATTGGTGTGGCGTGTGCTGTGGTTAGATGTATCGGTTCGCACGGTGACTTAATGCACCTACGATCAGTGCTTGATACTTGTATATAACCTGCAGTATGTGTGCAGTGATAAAACAAGTTTCAAGTCCAGAAAGCAGAGTGAAAAGGTGCTCAAGTTTTGTTTTTCTATTTCAAGAGAGTGCTTACCTTTGTTCAACTGACACAGACATAATGGCAAGAATCTCTTGCCACATTTGCCCTTTGACCCAATCAAATGACAGTTTTCATTGAAAGATTTGCCCAGCTTGTTAATCTCATGACTATCGTTTAGTTTTTCTATTGTCTCACATGTCAGATTTCCACATTTCTCCGCGTTCTTCCAATGCGCACAATAGACATTTTGGCCTTGCTGAGACAATATGAAGCAAAGAACAGAAGAGTTTATTTAGAACTATATAAGTTTTATACAGATATAGGGCTCTGGGCTACTGATTTAAGTTATTTTAATAGAAATCCATTGATGTAATGCACTTTTTAATTTAGTTTGCTCAACATAGAAGTTGAACAGTTGATAGAAAATATTGAGATAATTCACGCTGACCACACAAAAATTACCTTTGAACAAGTGCGACTGTAAACATTAGTAGTTGACACTGCCACTATCGCAATAAAGAACAGCATTGCAGGATTGGATTATGGACAACAGTGACAAGCATAGATTTTAGCAAAGGCGCCTGTTCATTAGATTGATTTGAATTACAAAGCTTGCAGAAAGCCTTTCAATCACTGCTATTATGTAGTTTGCAAATGTTGTTTACTAACGTGAATATTTGAATAACAGAGCCTATCTTGAGTCATTTTGTCCTGAGATCTGTTTAATTCTGTTTCCTATCTTGAGTCATTTTATCCTGAGATCTGTTTAATTCTATTTATCTATCTGTATATCTGTATTTTACTTGAATTGATCTGTTTAATACTCCAACTGAAAATAATGTGCATTCTATTCGTTATTATGTTTGCTCAACAGACTTGAAGTCTACTGTGATGCAGAGTAAATGCCGAATAGCTTATAGGAAGTAGCGGTTACAGATTACAATCGCTTCAACTAACATCTAAATAGGCTAGCTAAATGATATGGTTCAAAAGGCGCGCCTTGCTTAGACCTATTTTGTAGTGACCACTAACTACTAATTTTTGGTGATTTATGAAACTTTCACGAGTCGTTTTCCCGGAAATTATAAAGATTGGATTGGAAGAGGGGTTCGTGGGATACATATTAATATTTTTAAACATAATTCTGTGTCTTATAATTCCGTTCTCTTCAGTTCAGCAGGTCAAAACTCAGGCCTATGGGTAAGAGCATCAGGTTAGGACTTGGCGAATAATCGTGCCAAAATATTTTGATTCAATGCAAAATTGACACAATAACACCATTTGAAGTTGTTCGCAAAACCCGTAAACCGATCAGGCAGCCTTTTTCAACCATCATCACTGTATTTGTCATCCATGTAACAGTGGGGTGGGGTCCCGGGGGTCTACCACCCTCCAATTTTCTGGCAAGCAAATTTTTTGCGATTTTTAGAGTTTTTAGTGCCCAACTTCCCTCCCTACAGTTTGGCCTAAGAGCCCGCCCCCAAACACCCCATTCCCCCTTCGGCGGATGAACTGTTACATGTATGGTATTTGTATGTAATAGGACGACACTCTCTGAACTTAGGGGCCATGAAAAATGACGTCATCGATTTTTGGCAATTTTTCGAACCCCTCCCTTTGGCATTGGCCTTAAGGGGCCGTTCATAAACGACGTCGTTCCAAAATCCCGATTTTTCGGACCCCCCCTCCCCCCAAAATCGCCTTGCGTCGTTTCTTGGGGCCCCCCCCTACGGCGACGTCTTTTTCGGTTTACCCCCCCCCCCCAATAAAACGGCAGTACATAGAGTACTGTGACGTTTTCTTGTTACCATACTGCACAATCAATAGAATAAATCCCTACAACCGCTCTGGGAAGCTTTTCTGTATGGAGAAACGTTTGATAGAATGTGCATAAATCGAAAATAATGTAATTGAAGTACCCTAAAATTCCGAAAAAAGCGACGTCGTTTTTTGCTAACCCCCTCCCCCTCCTGGTGCGTCGTCTATCGTCGCATTTCAGCCGACCCCCCTCCCCCCCTCTGGAACGACGTCGTTTATGAACGGCCCCTAACCGATGACGTCATGTTGCACAGCCCTAAGCTGGATCTTTTTTCAGGAAAGCCAGGAAAAACTGAGGAAATCAGTCCAAAGCTTTTTCGGAAAATATCCATCCCCGATGTATTTTTTCTCTGTGACACTGCCTCTGGCTCTAATTAAGTAAACAAACTTGTTAATATTAAAACTGTTGAGCTTGTTAGTGAGGTTGATGAAACAGTCGAGGATTCAACTGAAACGCTTGAACTAGATGTTGTTTGTGAAGTAGATTGCGAAGTTGTTGTAGGTGAAGTTGTAGTAGCTTTCGGAATTTCTAACCCACAATTGCCTCCTTTAACGCAGCCAGGGTTTTCAGATGATGCTACTATCAAGGCTAGAATCAAACACGAAACCTTCTTTCAACATTCAGACAAGAAGTTTTGAAGAACAACTACTCACAATTCGAATAGTCACACATGCAGAGCACTTTCACCCCTTGTTTTGGACAGAATGCATGTTTCGTTCCATTTTGGATGCATTTCCTCATAACAAAATCGATAAAGTTGTGTCGTTCTGATGCGTTCAAATTAAATAGTGCCTGGCAGGTAAACGATCGGCACTTTTTAAAATCTTCATATTTTGCACAGAATGGGTAATGGAGCTGGAACAGTAAATAAGCGTTAATGTCAAACAAGTATTGCAAATAAGAATCTCACTGTCAGTCACTATATGGACTTAGTGTTTCTGATCAAATTAAAATTAAATAACAAAATTCAATTGTTTTGGCAAAGGTCACCAAGTAAATAGCAATTTAATAACAAATTAAATTTCTCGTGATGACTGTCAAACAAATTAAAATTATATTAAATTTCGTAAAATTGGCCTAGAAATTTGATATAAATTTGCTTTGTTTGGCAGCTTCACTATTCAAAGTCTGGCTACAAAATAAGAAGTTCAGTCCAAAGATGACCTTGCTCATGCCTATACAAAGATATCAACTCATTAAATGCTAATTTGTAGACCATTTATCGCCGTCTGAGAAAAGGTCAACTCACTTTTGACCAACAGGACCCAGGTTTTGGGCTGTTTCCTCAGGAATTGAGTATTGAGCACATTTATATCAAATTAAATTCTGGAATTTGGGTACCAAGCAAATTAATAGCAAGTTATTTTTTTCTGAAGGCTGAGCAAGCATTTTAAGCAGCGTTTATACTCCTACTGAAGACACACTACTGCAGTAGTTTTTCGCCAGTCTCTGACTCATTTTCACAATCTCGCGAATAAATGCCAACCATAGTCTGAATCAGATTCACTACTGCAGTAGCCCGAGCAGAATAGAAAACATTTTGTAGAGATTACGCAGGTTTTAGAACGATTCTTGAATGAACTGAGTTCAAAAACTCCGTATTCATTAGTTATCTTGTAAAAAGTATACACGAAAACACACTATTCTGAGCTTAGACCCGGGTCTTGTAACTGGAAAATGCCCCTGATAGACCCTGCTTTCAGACCACCTCGTATGTGACCCGGGTCATATAATTGGAAAAGACGCGGGTCTATTAACCGGAGGGGTCTTAAAGGTAGAAAACTCCGGTAGTAAAGATGGTTGTGTAAAAATAAAAAACTTACCTCTAGACGGCACCATTTACCAGTTGCTAGCAGGGCTAAGGAAGCTAGAGCAATAGAAATGTGAAACATTTCAACCAGCCACACTATAGTTTCAATGAGCTAAGAGCAGATCTTGTGATCAGATCCTAATTTGAATAACAGTCTCAGTTTAATGGAATATTTTATCAGTCTATAATCTGCCAAACAATCGGAAGTCGGACGGCTTTTTGTCATTCTGAATCGCGGCGAATACTGTATCCGTTTTGTGAAACCGCTTTCTAATAAACAGTGGTTCTCTCTAACTCAATGGAAGATCGCCCTTTCCCCATCTGGAAACGAACAGTTCATAACAAATGCAGTCTAAACAAAATCTAGCCTGTTATTTGCATTTTGTGCTTGGTTCTCTGGGTATGTGCACAAACTACGTTTAAGCTTGAGTCCAAGAATTACTAGGCACGTCGTGCTTTGAAATCGTCAACTTGTTTATTTACGCAGTGGGGAAAGGGTCAATAAACTCTGTCTTATTAAAAATAAGCAAAAACAAAGAGCTAATTACATGCATTGATAACAGTGGTATCAGTTGTTTAACCTCAGGGCAGCTTTTAGACGAATCAGGCGAATTATTTCTATGCTGTGCTGAATTTCCGATGTATTGTCGCTAATTTTTTTCGACGATACTGTAAAATAAAATGGAATAATGGCATCTTTTCATTCACTGAAACTATTCCAAATGTGGATTAGGTGCTTCCCGTCATCTGCTATTCACTGAAAAATTCTAAAAATGTGTAGTAGTGCTTTATCTCAGAAAATACTAATAGTGCCATATTATCTACCTAGCACAACAAAACAAATAAAATATAATCATAGCACTGGGTCAACTTCAAATCTGTTCGATCATAGTAAAATTGTGGTAACAACTCTGCGAACAGGCTTCATACCCCTCAGTTCTCCACTCCGTCTGTGCCGACACTTTCCGAATCCTAGTCGGATACCACATCACCAGGTCGTGTGGCTTTGTTTTGCATGCGAACATAGCCTTGATCCCAGTGCGCACCTCTCTATGTCGGATGGTAAAAATAAACAAGTTCACAATGGGATTGACGTTACCCACAATCCAATACCAAGTCATCATGTGAGTTGCGGCAGAAGCACTGTCCAGTCCAGAGTAGTAAAGCCCTGTCCCCACAGCCCTCGGCACCAAAAACAGGAACACTGTGAAGCAATATGAGTAGATGAGACTTGTGGTTATCTTCTGTTGACGCTTCAATGTCTGCATTGCAGCTGAAGCAGTACACTCTTGAGTGGATTTGTTGTGTCTTCTGTACAAGACTGCAAACCAGATCAGTAAGAGCACACTGAGTGATGCTCCAAGAACGCTGAGCATTCCGTGGTAGGCCCAATAAGCACTTCCATGTCCGAACGATAGTAAACAGTACTGCGGTACCAGTTGCTTTGGATCAGAATGATAGGCCAGTATTATAGCCACTAGCAGAGACACAGCACTCCATATGTATGGCATGAGAAGAGAGATATATGTCAAGGTATAGCTAGACAGGTAATGTAAAGGCCACATTACCAAACAAAGACGGTCAAAGCTTATTACAGCTAACATCAGTGCTGCACAAGGTTCTGAAAATGTCCATAGTAGGCTGTGAGGTTGCATCATGCAGTGCCAACGAGCTATTAGGGTATCGTGGCAGCCAAAGAGTAGTAAACTGGTGCGGTATATGGCTGCAAATAGTTGAGCTGATCCATTCAAGGAATCAGCGAGGAACATAAACGATACTACAAAGTATTCTTTCCTTTCTCGGAGAGCTGGGTGGTAAAGTATGCAAATTGCTAACAGCAAGTTGCCGATTGACATTACCGATCCTTCTGCTAGGTAGACCATGTACATTGAGAGTTTGTCCCAACTTTTGGATAATGTGCACACTGATTTGTTATCCATCGTGTTGTTTGGAACTGCTCCTAAAACCAGGCTAGAATACCAAGAACGTTGGAGAAAAACCGAAAAAACGAAAAAAAAACAGGCCGAGGTTGTTTTTGGAAAAATATCCAACTCCGCTGGGTTCAAATGAGCTAAATGTAGCACTTATTCCGCTGCTTTTCATAGTTCTTCCTTGTTCAGTCAGACTCATCCTTGATTCTTTGATCTTTAACTGATACATACTAAATAAATACGTTAATTTTTCTAACAAAATCGAGTCCGAATATTAGAGAATAATAAGCTTAAAAACACAATTATATTGAACTTTTAAATTCTCAAAATGCTCAAAATTTTTTTAAATTCAGGTGTGTCTGGCCCGGCTCGTCACATATGCACACCTCAATCAGAAACAGAGTAAAATTTTAGCAAATAAGTTCAGCAGGGTATGCCAAAAACAACCCAGCAGATATTTTACTGTAGCAACCTTAACCGACTTAAATGAATCTTTTTTGAATGAAAGGTGCATAAATGTTTATTTTTATATACAGGGTGTGCCAAAAAAAAACAACCCAGCAGATTTTTCGCTGTAGCAACCGCAAATCTCAACGGATTTCAATGAATCCTTTTTTAAACGAAAGATAAATAAATTCTTGAAAGATTGATGTAACGTTTATTAATGTACTCTGCTTACTTCCTGAGATATTTGTCCTCAAAGTCAAAACAGAGATTTTGGCAGTGAACAAGAGGGATTTTTTTATTATTCCGCTGCACTTTGTAATAAAACGGATTCCTGCTACTGCTGAGGGCTATTGGAGGCTTTACTGGTGACACACAAACTCGGTTCACTTCAACAGTAAAGTGTCATTAGCCCCAGCAGTAGGAATCTGCTTTATTATGAAGTGCAACGGAATCGCTCTTGTTCTTTGCCAAAATCTGTTTCGACTTTGAAGGCAAATATCTCAAGAACTAAGCAGTGGATCTCAATAAAAATTGCACCAATCTTTGAAGAATTTATCAAGCTTTCATTCAAAAAAGGATTCATTCAAATCGGTTCAGATTCATGGCTGCAAAAGTAAAAAAATTTGCTGGGTTGTGTTTATCACTCTTGTTCTCTGCCAAAATCTCTGTTTTGACTTTGAGGGCAAATATCTCAGGAACTAAGCAGACTATCTTAATAAACGTTACATCAATCTTTCAAGAATTTATTTGTCTTTCATTTAAAAAAGGACTCATTCAAATCGGTTGAGATTTGCGGTTGCTATAGCAAAAAATCTGCTGGGTTGTTTTTTTTTGGCACACCCTGTATATGGTACCACTTCCATATGGTACCGTTTCCATATATGTGTACTGGTCTGGTACCATATATGTTATTATTTCCATGACTGTAATATTCCTTTAAACTGCAGTACAATGGAAGCATTTCTTTTAGCCAAAATTATTTACAAATGGGTTTTAACTCCAGTAAAGCTAAAAATTATTTTCAAAAATTTCCAAAAGACTGTAAATCCCATTGCTTTTGATCAATTTTCTAGCCTGTGACTTTGAAAATAACTAAATCCATGGCCCTTTAAATGGGAAATTCACTGTTTTGACTTTGTTCCGGTAAAACATATTCAGCAAATAGCGATTAAATAAAGATATGCCGGTATTTTTGCAAATACCTACCCAAACCGAACCGATTCCTGGGTATACCGAAAAATACCTACCTATACCGAACCGATTCCTTAAAATCCCATATCCTTAAAATCTTCTGATGGCTATTGGAGGCTTTATTGGAGAGACACACTTTTACTTTACTTCACCAGCAAAGTCTTGTTAGCTCTCTGCAGGAGCAATTTGTTTTATTATTAATTGCAATGGAATCGCTCTTGTTCATAGCCAAAATCTGTTTTGACTTTGAGGGCAAATATCTCAGGAACTAAGCAGAGTATCATCGTAAAAGTTTTACCATGGTCTTTCATTCAAAAAAGATTCATTCAAATCGGTTGTGATATACGGTTGCTACAGGAAAAAAATTACTATATAGGTTGTTTTTTTGGCACACTGAATATTAGGTTGACATTATTGGGACAGCTGAAATTGCACAGCAGTCAAACAAACAAAAAATTACCTGCAAAGACATTCTGAATTTCTGTGTTGTTCTCAAAAAAGGACAGAACTAACTGGTCCATTGGGTTGGTTGGAGGAAACTACCTAGCAAAAATCCTAAGATAATGACTCCATGCTACAGTCAGTTGCAATTTGTGCTAGAATTGATGCATTGTTATGACAAGGCATTGACTTAATCACCTACAATTATCCCAACCGAAGAGTATCAGATCAACTAACCACGACCTAGCTACGTTAGCAAATTGCGCAACTATTAGCAGGCAGGCAAAATCAGGGGCAGAGAACGAAGCGAATAATATGGAGGGGAGAAAAAATTCAATTACACAGGAGGCGGCTGGAGCAGAGGTAAAAAGCTGTGTTCAATGAAGCAGAAATTTAAAACGATTTTGTCAATTAAGAGAAAAGCTAGCCGGGCTTCAAACAACACAGGTAGCGGACAGCAATTTCAAATGGGCCCATAAACGGAGCCTGATAATTGCTGTGACAGAAGTAATTGCTATTTCTTAGGGCAATGAAATCTGGCTCAGCCATAGAATTGCATTCAGAATGGAACCACATCTTTTAATTAAGGACGGCAGCCTTTCACAGGCTGCCCCAATATCTGATTATTTGACAGTTCTTTGCGCAATTTAGCTGATCGCTGAGTTATAAAAACAATGTATAACCAATGATGTAACACTAGAGACTGTCAATAAAAAATTATCAAACGTTACAAATACAACTGTCATATTCATCACCAACATATTTGTTGTTGTGATGGATGGATTGCTTGACCTTTCATTCACCTGTTTTCATTCGATTATCGTCAATGAACATTATTCATTGAATCAACATTAATGCCGTTTGTTTATCATAACTCTGAAGTGATGCTGTGTATCATTGAACTTGTCATTGTTTTCAACAGGACAATTATACAAACAATATTCATGAAGCAAGATTAAAAGTTGCAGTGCAGAGTTTGGAAATTCTGTCACCCATCTTGATTTCCAGCTTCTTATTCAGAGAATCAATGAGATTGTGCCAAACTTTGTTTGTTTGTTGTTTGTTCATTTATTCTTTCATTTGTTCGTTCGTTTGTTTGTTCGTTCGTTCATTCGTTTGTTCATTCATTTGTTCGTTTGTTCGTTTGTTCGTTCATTTGTTCGTTCATACGTTCATTTGTTCATTCGTTCGTTTATTTGTTCGTTCATTCGTTCGTTTGTTCGTTTGTTCATTCGTTCGTTCGTTCGTTCGTTCGTTTGTTTGTTTGTTCGTTCGTTTGTTCGTTTGTTTGTTTGTTTGTTCGTTCATTCGTTTATTCATTCGTTTGTTCATTTGTTCGTTTGTTTGTTCGTTCGTTTATTTGTTTGTTTGTTCGTTCGTTCATTCGTCCGTTCGTTTGTTTGTTCATTCGTTCATTTGTTCATTCGTTCATTCATTCGTTTGTTTGTTTGTTTGTTCATTCGTTCATTCGTTCATTTGTTTGTTCATTCGTTTGTTCGTTCGGTCGTTCATTCATTTGTTTGTTCGTTCATTCGTTCGTTTGTTCATTCATTTGTTCGTTCATTCATTCGTTTGTTCATTCATTTGTTCGTTTGTTCGTTCGTTTGTTCATTCGTTTATTCGTTCATTCGTTCATTCGTTCATTCATTCGTTCGTTCATTCATTCGTTCGTTCGTTCGTTCTTTTGTTCGTTCGTTTGTTCGTTAGTTCGTTCGTTCATTCGTTCGTTCGTTCGTTCGTTCGTTCGTTCGTTCGTTCGTTCGTTCGTTCGTTTGTTCGTTTGCTTGTTTGCTTGTTTGCTTGTTTGCTTGTTTGTTTGTTTGTTTGTTTGTTTGTTTGTTTGTTTGTTTGTTTGTTTGTTTGTTTGTTTGTTTGTTTGTTTGTTTGTTTGTTTCAAGCACTGTTTTTTGCCTACAAATGGATTGTGCAGATAAAGAATTAAACTGGAAGTAGAATATATTTATAGTTCATGATCACAGCGAATACCAGCAGATTCGCAAATCCAGTCAGTCATTTGAAAACTTGTGATATCAACAAAGAAGGCTCTGTTTCCTAGTGTCTGGCTGTCACAGGCCTGATCTGAATGTGTGTTGCCTTTCACAACACCCACCAATGTCCACTGACGTCTAACTTCATCGCCACGTTTCATTATTGCACCACTCCCACTGTCACCCTATGAATTTTTAAAAAATAGAAAGGTCTACAAAAAGAGTAAAATTCAAGCTTCAAGTTACACTGCAGACATGCTGACTTCTTGAGTTGGGTATGCTGCAGAAATAATTTTTTATACAGTTAAACCCCGACCAAACTTGAAGATCAGTCCATTGAAGAGTATCTGGAATGCCTGGCCAGGCTGTAAAGTGAAAGTTCAGGATAAAGTTAGTGATTGGTCAAACTTTAGAGTCTCACTAAATCCTTTGGTCAGTCCCCAGCCGTAGACACGGACTTTGAAAAACTTCTTCGTAACAGGTGTTGAGAAATATTTGATGCAAACTGGCACAATTCCATCTAGATGTCGATCCAATTTGATCAAAGCCAGATCAATGCAGCCTTCGCTCAGCCTGTCAGGGGTTTTTTGACAAACTTTGTAGCCAGGGTGTACGATCACTCTTTCTGCATACGCAGTTCGGTCAGTGTTGTATTCATGTTTTTCATCTCCAGCACTCAGCTGGATTTTGTAACTGGAAAATGTAATTGTATGGCAACCAAATCAAGTAAAGTGAAGATTATATGAAACTAAAAAACATGCTAAATTATTAAACCTAAATTAAGTTTTATGAGATTAAGCTAAATTTAAAGTCAACCAACCAACGGACCGACCGACCGACCGACCGACCGACCGACCGACCGACCGACCAACCAACCAACCAACCAACCAACCAACCAACCAACCAACACCGACAAACAAAAGAACAACCACCAAAAAGTATATGAACAGCAATAAATATATAAATAAACATAAATACCAATGCAAACAAACAAATATAACATTCAGTGGCAGACATACAGATCTTTATTCTCCAGGAACTGATCGAGATTATGAGCCACTGTCACAACCCAGTCATTCCCAATGTAAGAAGCACTGCCTGCAATAAGACATCAGTGTTTGTTGGTGTTGAAAGCTACGTATTCATAGATTTTATGTACCTTACCTATCCCTATAATTTTACTGATGCAATATTTATAATCGGGGCCTTCTGCTTTTATTTCAGGATCGCAGGCGGTCTCCACCTGAACGTATTGGATCCTCACCGCCCACGGGAATTGGTAGTTCAGTGCGTCACTACCTCGTGCCACTTTGAATCTACGTCGATTTTCTACTGGATTTGGAAGCTGCTAACTTTCCGACTTCATCTGTTATTTCCCAACAAACAAACAAAACGGCTCACAGCGCCATAGGTGTCTATAGCAGCTCCGCAGAACACTGGTGTGAACCTCTCTGAATAGAGTTTGCCAAATTCCTGATAATAGAAATCCAGCCAGCGAGTGTAGTACCCGAAATTAGCGATATATGAAAGCAGCAAGTTAAAAGAGTGGAGGAAAATAGAATTACCACCCAAGACACAGTTTCATTTGTGGCCAGAGTTTATCCCATTCTCTTCCATAGTTGAACAGAGTAGAACAACGAGCTCTGAAGGAGGCACTGTATCTGCAGGCAACGCGGTTGTAGCAGTATTTGTTGTCTTCACTTTCCTCGCACTCCTTGCGACATTTGCTACCCAACTCTGAATAGAATTATGCTATAAGTTATAAGGAGTGATAATAACTGTGATGCAAAATTACAGAATCTATCTACAGTTGTCTGTATATATACACATACGGTTAGATCGCGAACATGGGAGCCGAGCGCGTTTGAAGAAAATCAACAAAATACGCGACAGTCTGAAAGACGCAACGATATACGCAAAATATACTGTGTCTTTGCCGTTTAAAGTCGTTACGCTTTCAGAACTATTTAGAAAGAACATTTTTAACGTAAATGACTCAGAAAGTTTGGTTTTTACGGAAGTAGTGAATTAAGACTGTTAGAACCCGAACTGAGGTTACACCACTGTTAACTACTTTCACTTTCAGCAAAATTGTTGTTGAAAATGAGAGAATAGCGTTTTCTGTCCGTTTAAAAATTGACTGTACGGACTCAGGTCACATGCATGCAACTAGGTTTTTAAGCGGTTTTTTCTGCTCTAAACATTATATACTACTTTTTAACCAAACAGTTGTCTTTAAAGCAATTTTAAAGCCCAGAATACATGTTTGAAAGGCTATTGTCTCTTACCTCTATGTGTCACAATGACAATTTCCGAACTTCGTCTGTGCCAGTTTCTACGATACTAAACCTGCGATAAGGAGAACGTACAGTCCTAAAGCATAGACGTTTTCGTTTACCAAGCAACATGGATGTAAGCCAACATACGTTTAATAAAGATTTGAGTAACAGTACAACTACAGATTAAAGTTTCAGATAATAATCTAATCAGCATGAGCAAGGAAAAAATGGAAGAGTACTATTGAGCAATCATTCATACAGACACTATGATGCACTGCTTACGAATCAGTTAAAGTGAACATCGATTTACTCTTTTGTTACCACTTGGGCAACGGGCCCACAAATCGCCAGACACTGACATATTATGCGGCCCTAAAACACAGATCTCTACTTATCTATGTAGACCATTCGCTATGCCAACTAAACTGAATCAAAGTAAAGAAAGTAACGAAAACATTAACAATTGGAGGCTTTGGTCTTTGCACTCCGAATACAAAGCGTGCGGTAGTCTACAAAAATATTAGTTTCGCCATTCTCACGTCGTAGCCGCAATTCCTTCCGCAAGTCAAAAGCTTTCTTGGCTTGCCACGGCGTCAGATCACAACCAATGTAGACAGATGTGTACTGGGGCCTTGCAGACATCGAAACATGCGCCCCTTCGCCAGTCTAGCAATAGGCTCTGATCAAAAGTTTCAGGGATTTTGGGGTGCATTTTCCTCTAACAGACAGTTGCCACAAACAAAGTTTTCTTTTCCATCCAAGTGCACAAGACAAGACAGTCCTTAACACAAACAGTATGAAACCAGGCCCTGCATAATGGACATTCCACCCACACCACAACTGTGAAACGTCTTTGTCTTTGGCTTTACGTTTGGCACAGCACGACGTCTCCCACGAAAATACCTCGGTCTGCTACCGACCTGCCGAGACCGTTTAGTAAAGATGCTCCGATTTTGAAGTTCTCTTTTTCGACAGATGTTCACCTCCGAATCAGTCTGCATAAAGACAAAGTGTGTTGATCTTTTTTGAATATATGCATGACAGTGGGGGCTCTGCTCACTGGCTAGGCCCGAACAACGACCACCACTTCCTTTGGCAAAACTTTCCAGACCAAAACTGCTAAACTGAACTGGAAAACAACTGCCCTTCCTTGGAAAAGTTAAGTGGAAAATCGCTTTCGGCGGAACGGAAGACCTGTTGCATGTTTGGTTTAATCACATTATTACGAATACATATCCATGTTTATGACTGATTAGTTTTCAGGTCAACCGTCTGAGGCCAAATTCGGAGGTACAGTACTAAAAACTGTAAAGAACAACTGTAAGTAGCTTAAATACAGCCGAATACCGATGCTGTTTTACACGGAGCTTGGGCAAATTGTGTCTGAAATTCGAAACCGTTGCAAAAAATTACCTAAAATATTACTTGTAAAATTTGTCCTTTTTTTTCACCTAACCTGTAGTTTTATTAGGGGCCGTGCTGAACGCTGTTTTTCCACTTACAGAAAAGAACTTTCAAACTGCTGAATCTCAATTTTGGCAAGACGTTGTGAGCAGATTCCAAATGTGTATTCAAAAAAGCTTCTTCAGAAGGCAAACTGAATTCTGAAATAGAGATGGTTGATTGAATCCGATGCATTCTAAAAAACATATTTCACATAAACGTGACACCAAAGGAGGCGGAAAAAGAGAAAAAAGTTATGGACATAAACAAAACTAAAGAAGTAAAAACGTTGGTTAAGAAGGGTAAATAGTTAGATATACCTTCAATGCACAAGCCGCATATTCTATGACCGGTCAAGTTTTATCCACCTGGCGCCAACGGGTGCTGGTCGCGTCTGTACTTTGAGCGGCCGTTTCTGGATTGGAAAACTTTGTCACACACATCGCAGTGGAGGAAGACACCGGAGTTTGCAGAGCTTATCATCGCAGGGAACGGCTACGATCAGTCAACCAGTCTAGTGTTGGTAAAAAAGGAAAAAATAAACGGGACACTGCACAGTGAACACTATAACAAGTAGAACACTATTGGAACCAGGCAAATTCTATATAAACATCGATCATTTTTGTCACTTTATCCTTCACCGTCGTGTCGTGCGGAGGGAGCGCCTACCGTAATCTTACTTAATATTGAAGTAGGCCGACTAAAAACATGAAAATCACGAATGTTTACTGTAGCTCCCATGTTCGCGATCTAACCGTATGTGTATATATACAGGGTGCGTCAAAAAAAACAACCCAGCAGATTTTTTGCTGTAGCAACCGCAAATCTCAACCGATTTGAATGAATCCTGCTTTAAATGAAAGATAAATAAATTCTTGAACGACTGGTGTAGCTTTTATTAAGATACGTTGCTTAGTTCCTGAGATAATTGCTTTCAAAATCAAAACAGAGATTTTGGCAGTGCACAACTGAGATTAAAACAACCCAGCAGATTTTTTACTGTAGCAGTCGCAAATCTCAACCGATTTCAGTGAGTCCTATTTTACATGAAAGACAAATTAATTCTTGAAAGTTTGGTGAAGCTTTTATTAAGATATGATGCTTGGTTCCTGAGATATTTGCACTCAAAGTCAAAACAGATTTTGGCTATGAACAAGAGCGATTTATATTATTCTGTTGCACTTCATAATAAACCGATTCCTACTGCTCACGGCTAACGTAACGAGGTTTTTCTGGTGCCACACATGCTTGGTTACTTCATTTGTAAAAGTCTTGTTGCCCCTCAGCAGTAGGAATCCGTTTTGTTGTGAAGTGCAACGGAATCGCTCTTGTTCACTGCCAAAATCTCTGTTTTGAGTTTGAAGGAAAATATCTCAGGAACTAAGCATCGTATCTTAATAGGGCCTCCACCAGTCTTTCAAGAATTTATTTATCTTTCATTTAAAGCAGGATTCATTCAAATCGGTTGAGATTTGCGGTTGCTACAGCAAAAACTCTGCTGGGTTGTTATTTTTTGACACACCCTGTATATACTGTACATATATACATTGTTTGTATAATATACTGGAGTTTTCCTCCTATATAAGACCGGGTCTTATAACTGGAAAATGCCTAATTTTGGCGGCACATTTTTGCACCAGTTTTAAGACCCAGGTGTTGTAGGTGGAAAATTTATATTTTACAATTAAAACTCGATGTTCTACATGAAAAGCATGAAATACACTGGTTTTTATCTTGGCAACAACTGACTGTACGTTTAAGTCGGAATAGCTCAGTTTTAAACAAGTTTTGAAAACTTAGGCAAGTTAGAAGCTCCATTATGCTTACAGCAGCTATCTAAACCTATCAAATCAAGAATTTTACCAACATTGCACAGGTATTAGAACGATTCTTGAACGACCTAAGTTGTAAGACAAATGTTGTTTGGCCACATTTTGGCAATAGTCTTGTATGTGAATTTCGTACAGAAAATGAATTTTCAGCTAAATTCCACAATTTTCTAAAAATATACAAATATGCCAAAAATATGCAATACTTCCATTTTTGTTTGTATATGTATGTATACATATTCATATACGTTTGAATCTACTTTATATATGTACATATACATTTGAAATCCGTAATATTTGCCGTCTGTAATCCCATCACATCAAAAATTTTTACATAATTTAAGTCAATTCAGATTAACTAAAGTAATTTTTGCATTACGAGTTTCGGTTCGGCAACGCAGCTTGATGTAATGTTAAAAAGAAACAAAATCAAGACAGCATAAATTGAATAATACAGCTTTTCCATAAGTCCTTCTAAATTACTTCCTCTACTCATGCACACATATTTCTTTAAAATCATCCAAGGTCAAGGATACTGAAGAACAATTTGAATACCAGATGAAGTCCAATTCAATTATAATTAGATAAATTAACTTAGGAAATCAAGAAATTCCCATTGCTTGCTAAATTTTTCATCATAACTGATTCATTCCTGATTGTATTGATCGATAGTACCTTCTGGAACATATCTGATTCTCCGTGGTATGTGTTTTCGCTGCACAACACTGAGGACGTCGTACAAGTGAACAACTACTTGTAGTAGGATAAACCAGTATTTCACCATATCCACTGTCAGACATGGGCTAGCATTTCATCTGAGTGGTGATAAATTTTCGAATCCTAAGGGGGCTATGAGCAGGGTAGCAAACAATGCGGGTTGAGGGGATGGGAAGTGAAAACGTCCAGTTTTTACTTAAATCAAGATTTGTAGGCTTATTTTTCGCTAAAATACCTATTCTGAGCTCATTTACACCTATTCTGATCGATTTATCATATTTTTCAATACATAATTCTTCCTAAAAATTACTGAGATGGTGGAAGTCTGAGGGGAGGTCGTAACTCAGATCCTGAGGAGGTAAACCCCTCTTATCCCCCCTTTTACCCATGTCTGCTTACTGTACTGTTACAGATAGCACTAACTATAAACACATCAGGCCACTTTGATATTTTCATATGAAGGATGCCAGCCACCCACTAAGTCCTAAACTGATAATCTATTCAGCACACGCGTTTGCATGTTTGTGCCACCTGTCCATCTACAGAAGGACAGACCGACTTGAATTCAATTCAGTAACAAACAATCATGCTCTGGGTGCATATGGGCCGCACAACTTTCTGGCTAGTTTCTTACCCTCTATATGCATTTGTCCTAGCAGTCATCATCCTAAAGCGACATCAGATTTCATCACTGAACTCGCCGTATTTCCACATAGTCATATCTTTGGGCATAGCTGATTTGTTGTCTGCTGGAAACGAACAACTTCTAGTATTCAAAGACAGTTTCTTCGAGCTGTGGAAGCCAGCTGATTCCATTTTGCAACCTGTCACTTCGTATGCAGGGTGGTTTCTATTCATTTCTCAAACATTTGGCTTTCTACTTCTCACTGCCAATCGCAATTTGGCTTTGTCGGCTCCATTTTACTATCCTGTATGGTAATTAATTGTATTTTTCCAAACTATTAATTACAGTAATTAAAGTTGCGAAGATCTAAAATCAGTACTATTTGGAAGTTGTTTTCCTAAATTCAAAAAATTTCCGGTAAGAAATATAAAATAAGTGGTTTTCCTAAACTCAAAAAAATCAGATTTAGTTCATGTCCCAACATTTAGAGCACTATTAGGAATTATCGAACACAAAAACATCATTTTAGTCATTACCTACATTTCTTCCTTAAGCTTCTGAATCTTTAATTAATTGATTGACATTAAATCCAAGGCTAGAGGCAAAAGTTTCTAGATATGGACAAATCAAGTAACTCGTTTCTGCATAGCTGGCCAGTGGTTGCTAGCATTTATAATCAGCTCACCAATGATGGTTTATGGTCAATCAGAATATATTCAAGATCCAAACTCGTCCAACATCATCGAGCTTTACATCTACCCAGAAAAGCTCAAAGTGGCTCATTCAGTTCTTGTTATCTATCTGTCTATATTGGCATTTGCTACTTGCATTCTTTATCTAGTCAGTTTTTTCAAGGTTTACTACATTCGCAGACAGGCGCGACCTAGTGGCAGTAGTGTATTATTTACTGTAAGAAAATCCATTAAATCTAGACCCACTAGTCAAGCATTTAAAAAAGATCTAAGGTTGGCCATTGCTGCATTTGTAGCTTCTCTGCAAATTTTAGCAGCCGATTTGATCTTCTTAAGATTAGTTGTAGTACCGGGTAGAAAAAGTATTGAACTAAAGATGGCTTTTGAAGTGTGTCGAGCTGTATGGACGCTTTCCAATCCGTATTTGTATTTGATATTCTCAAGTGAAGTCAGGAAGGCGTTTGTGAATGTGCTGAGTTGCAAGAGCCATGGAAGAATTGGAATAGAGAAATAGGAGAACATTCATATGTTGTTGTATGCATGCAAAGTGGTAAGTAATTTGCTTGCAATCCTTAGCCAAGTAATAATCGATTTTTAGTAGTCTGATAACTGTAATTTCATTATTTACTATAACTTATGTGTGCAAAAAGTGTAAATTAATCTGTAATTTCTTTAACTAATTTCTCCAATGTTGCAGCTATGCTTGGCTATTACGAAATTTTCACTTTATTATCAGTGGTTTATACGGAGGGGATCGAATATTTTGGTGATGATCTATGAAGAAACCTAGATGATGCATTGGACAAGGGTGTCTATCAAATAAGAACACATTTCTAAATTCTTCAATTTCCAGAAATTTAGACCAAATTGGCTGAAATCCAAACATTGGTGCCAAAACATGGGAAATTTCAATAGGATACAATGTAGTCTGAGTTAAAATTTCATGCATTGAGGCTCGTACAGTCTTCTTAAGAAAATGAAGAATTCATGAATACCTGTTTGTTAATGAGCAGAGCAGGAAAACAGATCTGGAGAGGATAATCCATAATTTCTCAAGACCATGCAAGCTCAATCAAAAATTTGTAACACATTTTGACACTGAAATTAACAAATTTCACATATTCTTGGTCAGGGCTGGTGCTGCCAACTTTAACGCACAAAATTGCCCAAGTGTTACTGAAAACGATCGCCAATGTGATTATCGGAAGCCACTAAAGTGGCAAGTTAATTGCAGGGCATATTACGGATGGTCTGACACTTTTTGTCATTTGAATTTGGGCAACTTTGTTAAACTTGTCCTTTTAAATGATTTTTATCCACATGTTTGTTTATTTAACGTTTAATTATTTGACATTAGTACACAGCTATGTGCTATATCTGTATGCACAACTGTATATTGCCTTAAGTGCATTGTCTACTAAGCATTCACACATTTCCTGTGTATTTCAGTTCTGATGTCCCATCCATTGCATACAAGTTTAATGATATTAATAATACAGTGTGAAACTGTGCAAGTTTGTGACTGTCTACCTTTTGTGGCATTCCATACTTCTTTGTAAAAGTTTGTGAAAGATCTATTTTTTAGTTTCTCCGTGAAAATCGTCAAATTTCTAGATTCTACAATATCGTTAGGTAAGGAATTCCAGATGTGTATCACCCTCATCGAGAAAAAGTGTTTTCGACAGTCCAAATTCTTTCCCAAAGAAGGATTTGTGCTGCCTGGCCGGCCAGCGAGCGGCCGCTCGCTCCTCGCTCTCTGCTAAACCAAGTGTGGCGTCAGGCCTTTATACCTGCCTACTTTTTACGACGCGTGCTTTTTTCCTGTTTCTGCTCTTCATCAGTTTATGGCCGAAAAAGCTAAACTGCCTCGTTCCTCCCCTCAGTCCGACCCTGAACCCAAACGAATGGCGGTGGCTGACTGTACTGAACTGTCTGCTGTTCGGGCCGAATTGGCATCCCTAAAAACTGAATTTCTTTCTACAAAACAGCAACTTGTGGCTCTTCGGGAGGAAAATTCGCTGTTGCGTACTGAAATCCAACATTTGAAGTCGGCCGGCGGAGCCGCAGAGTCAGTTGCGATGATGAAGGATGCCTTCCTTGAACTGTGTAAAACCGTCTTGCCTCAGATGGTCGAACAGATTGTGACCCAGACCATGGAAAAACTGCAGCTTCAAGAAGAGCACTCCCGTTTTTTGGTTGTTACAGGACTCGAGGAATCTCGGAACGAAAAGGAGGCTGTCGAACAACTGTGTGAGAGGCTTGGCGGTGAGGATTCGTCCGCCGACGTTGTGGAATTCTTCCGGATGGGCAAGAAAGACTCTGAGTCGGACAGACCGCGCTTGCTGAAGATCGGATTCAAATCTGGCACGGTGCGAAACAGACTTCTCAAGAATGGTGCCAGACTCAGAGGCTACGCTGGCGGTAAGGTCTTCATACTTGAATGGTCTAGAAAGTGGCAGCTAACCCTATCGGAACCTAAATGCCAGGTCCTTTACATCTCAAACAGGCAACACAAAAACGTTTTTGTGTATTCTATAAACAACATAAATCTTCAATCATTTCAGGTGATTAAAGATTTAGGGTATTACGTTCCAAAAAATTTGAAATTCTCTGAACATTGTCAGCGGATATCGGCAAAGGCTTTGAAAATGTCAGCCTTAATTTTTAGAGTGTTTCATACACGACAAAGCGATATCTTACTGAGGGCATATAAAACTTATGTTCGCCCTATAGTTGAATCAGGATCAGCTATTTGGAATCCCTATCTTTGTAAGGATATTGATGCCATTGAAAAAGTACAAAGATATTTTACGCGGAGATTATTTTATAGATGCGGCTGGTCTGAGAAACCATATTTAGAGCGTATTACAATCTTGGAACTCGAAACGTTAGAAAAACGAAGGGTAAAAACAGATTTAATACTATGCTACAAGATAAAAAATGGATTAATTGATTTGAACCCTAGCGAATTCTTTGAGCTTAAACAGCGAAAATCGCGCGGACATTCACAGATGATGAAAGTCCGGAGTAGTCGTATCAACGTAAAGAAGCATTTCTTTGCAAATAGAGTAGTTAACAATTGGAATCTGTTAACGGAAGAGCAGGTGGCTGCTCGTTCGGTAGGCCTATTTAAAGACAAAATAACAATTAGTCATCGAGGATTGCGGTTTGCGTAAGTGCACTGCCAGCAAACCGCTTTGCACTGGAGCTTCTCTTTTGTCCTGGTCGCCATTCATTAAACATGTTCTGTTACTAACAACGTGTGCAATAAACCTTATTATTATAAGGAAGAGACAGTTTCTGAGAGTGGCCCCGTGTAGTGCAAAGGAGGGGTCTTTGAAAAACGTCGTCAAAAGACAGATCGATCAAGCCGTAAACTATTTTGAAAACGAATTGCAAATCAACCACGAGCCTGCGGTACTCGAGTGTTTCAAGAGTTAGCGCCTTAAGGCGCTCAAAGTAAGCGCCTTGCAGATGTGCAAAGCCAGAGAGCCGCAGTGTAAAAACCCGTTGAACACCTTCAACCACTAATATATCTTTCTTTTTGTATGGGTTCCATACAGCAGTAGCATATTCTAATTTAGGTCTGACATACGTCTTAAAAGGCTCAGTAAGAAATTTGGGGTTGCGGTATGAAAAAGCTTTATGAATCAAATGAGCTCGTTTAGATGCATCACTGGCGATTTTAACACAATGCTTAGAAAAGGATAAGTAGTCATGGTGATCACAGTCAGGCACTTAACGCCGTTTATGGTACCGACCCCATATAAGGTGCTGGTACCATATATGGCACTGGTACCTTAGGTAGTGGTACCATATATGGTACCCCCACGTTTGAGGTCTGTGATGGTACCATATATGGTACCCCTACCTTCGCGTTTTACTAGTCCCGGTACCATATATGGCACCACTCTGTTCAGATTTCGTACCATATATGGTACCGGCACCCATTGACGCAGACGGTGGCGGTGTTGAACCCGGTAGCTGACCAGTGCAGTAGAGCAGCCTTTTACTCTCAAACAGGCCGAGCAGAGCCGTACAATTTTCTCTCAATACCAATTGTTAGTAAAACGAGAAAAGGCAACCAGTTACGAACCAACTCTCAATCACGTACACTATGCAAATTTTAGCCTAGCGTGCTCAATTTAAAACATGAATCACAATCAACTGTGCACTTGCGCAGGACATCCTCCGGCGACGGAAAAAAAGTTAAAACCGTCTCTTCTAGCTGATGCCTCTACTTGGTGGCCGGACTGGAATGGATAGCACGCGGCCCGTCTGCGTACGTAGGTTACGAACACGATTCTTGTGCAGTCGTTTCCAATCGGTGGCTGTCCCATCGCCCAATGAACTGCTGCTGCTGCGGTCTGCGGTGTACTCGCGTCTGACAACACTAATTGTTTCAGTAATCAGACCAGCAGCGGGGCGAGGAATGGCCTCCTCAATTGGGCCCGCTCGGCGCTTCTGACTGCCAGCCGGGGGTCTTGAACGAGGTGCCGGTCGAGAGGCGCCGGTTGAGAGCAGGGCGCCGGTTGAGAGCGGGGCGCCGGTTGAGAGCGGGGCGCCGGGGCGCCGATTGGTTGAGAGCAGGGCGCCGGTTGAGAGCGGGGCGCCGGTTGAGAGCAGGGCGCCGGTTGGGAGCAGGGCGCCGGTTGAGAGCGGGGCGCCGGTTGAGAGCGGGGCGCCGGTTGGGAGCAGGGCGCCGGTTGAGAGCGGGGCGCCGGTTGGGAGCAGGGCGCCGGTTGAGAGCGGGGCGCCGGTTGGGAGCGGGACGCCGGTTGGGAGCGGGGCGCCGGTTGAGAGCGGGGCGCCGGTTGAGAGCGGGGCGCCGGTTGAGAGCGGGGCGCCGGTTAAGAGCGGGGCGCCGGTTGGTTGAGAGCGGGGCGCCGGTTGGGGCGCCGGTTGAGACCGGGGCGCCGGTTGGTTGAGAGCAGGGCGCCGGTTGAGAGCGGGAGCGGGGCGCCGGTTGAGAGCGGGAGCGGGGCGCCGGTTGAGAGCGGGAGCGGGGCGCCGGTTGAGAGCGGGGCGCCGGTTGGTTGAGAGCGGGGCGCCGGTTGGGGCGCCGGTTGAGACCGGGGCGCCGGTTGGTTGAGAGCAGGGCGCCGGTTGAGAGCGGGAGCGGGGCGCCGGTTGAGAGCGGGAGCGGGGCGCCGGTTGAGAGCGGGAGCGGGGCGCCGGTTGAGAGCGGGAGCGGGGCGCCGGTTGAGACAATGCAGAGTGAACTTTCATGGTCAGCAGGCCTTTGTGGTTTTTGAATAGCGCTTGAGTAGAACTTCAGTTAAATATTTTATATGTAAAAAACAGCTCAAACCAGTACACGTCCTTATTACAAGTGGTAGCTACAATGTACTCCAAACCTCCAAGTAAGCCCAGGCTAGGGTATGGTTATTTATTAAAACACCTGGAATCGGTAGGTATTCCCAAAAATACCCATTTTTCGGTATGGGTTCGGTACACCCAATCAACAGTCAGATTCAGCTAGTACAGTACCAACTGTAACCCTTATATAAACAGTAAACAAAACACATTCAATTATCTTCACTAGCCCTACCCTCTGATCAGAAACAATGGTCCTACCTTCTTACCGGCAACCTTATCTTTCTTCCTACTGCCAAAAAACTTGCGCACTTCGCTCCTAAGTGGGCTAGAGAAGGCCAAATAAAGGTAGGGATTGGACAAACTGAAAGAGCTTTTCACAAAGCCATACAGTTCCTTAGCTGCATCAAAATCACCGGTCAGAGCTACCGTACAACCCACTAGCATACCAAATAACAACTCAGCACAAACTATGAACCCAGCCAAAGCCAAGCGGATCTCATTTCTCATCTGTAACTGACTGCGTCCCCTGCGAGTCGAACCAATCGGAGCACAGCATTTGTAGGACTGATAAACTTTGTAGAAACTAATCCCATACAAGGTGATTAGAGCCGGAATCAGAGAGCTCATGAAGATCGAACTGACACCCCAAGCGATCGTGTACTGAGATGGGTATTTTGGCCGATGGTGGGTAAGGCTTGAATCGTTCTGGTCCTTCATGTAGGTTGCTTGACTGTATATCATCATCGGTGATGTTACTGCGAAAGACAACAACCACTGGCCAAGAACTGTGTAGTTAACACGGTCGCCGTTCCATCGCTGAAGGTATAGTCACGTTTTTGCACATTTTACATATTTTACACATTTTGCAGGGTTTGCATATTTTGCAGGATTTGCATATTTTGCACGTTTTTGCACAATTTGCAGATTTTATTACATCGATTCTATATTTTGCCAGTTTTAAAAGGCATTTTTGTGTTACAGCAACTGAAATTAGCGGAAAACTAGTACTCACTGCGTAACGCCCAGGCGCGCAGAACGCCAGAGCTCTGTTGATGGTTAGGAGGACGAGTCCAAATATTTGACAGATGGTCAAAAACCAAACTCCAAAATGGGTGACAGGCATCAGCACCAACTCTACGGACAAATAGAGCTCAAACAAAATTCCAATGTTCTTGATCTCGAGGAACTTGTCGTTTATAGTCGAGAGAAGGTCAGCTATACCGAGTGAGAATGCGATTTGAAAGTAGGACGACCTAAGAGCTGAGTTGTTAGCTCTTCTTTTTACTAATATTACAAGAACAAACGTGTAAAGGGCCACAGAAAATAACCAACAGACGTTGTAAATAATCGTCAGCCAAGTCATGGTCTATATAACCACGAATACAAGGGAATATCTGGCGTGCAGAGAAAGATTGCGTGAGTTTCTTTGAATGCTTGCGCGTGTCAGTGAAGCTGCTGAGCTGTGTGAAAATGGTGCAGAGACGCAAATGCCAGTTTCTTGATCGAAATTATCGTTAATACGCATATTTTATGTTCCCTTTTGTCAGAGCAACCAACCACACAAAACGAAATATGTAGCCTCAAACTAACTACACATTACTGTTGGCAAGTCCGACTTGAACCTGGACTTATTAATAGGTTTTTAACCTGAAATCTGTGGACTTGAACCTGAACCTGAACCTATTTTATTTCAGCCGGACTTGAACCTGTTTCGCTTTACTGGACTCACTCAATAGGTTCAAAATTTGAGTGAAAATTTAGGCAAAATTTGTCAAATTTTCGGTTGGATTGCACAACATTTTCATGATTTCTTGTTTTTACACCGATTTTTCAAACTGAATATGCGAGAAAACGAAACTACTGCCCCATAAAATGTGGTTTTCGTGTTTCATTACTAGTAGACAGGCTTAAATAGCTCAGAAAAAGTTGCGATTAGTGCAAAATTTCAACAATTCTTGAAATTATCAGTGGACTTGAACCTGAACCTATTGTCCAGGTTTTTTAGATGGTGGACTTGAACCTGGACTTGAACCTGAAATTTCGATGTTGGACTTGACTTGAACCTGAACTTATTTCTTTAACCCCGGACTTTCCAACACTACTACACATACACAAAGGGCAGCAGAACTTAGTGCTACCGTATGAAAGGCGAGCTGATAGATTAAGAATACCCGCCACGCTGCTACAACACCAATGCGCTGCGTCAATATCCATGGTGCAGTTTTACTTTCAGGCAAGGTGAAACATTAGCATTGTCAAAATGACGCTGGTGCCCTATGTCGGTAGTGATGCAACAATTTGAATTTCAATTAAATTTTGGACTCCGTTTCCCGCCGCGTCGTTGGCTCAGTGGGTAGCTCGCTGCCTCTGAGTCACGGCGGCCCCTGCATCCCTAGCGGTTGTAGTGGTTCATCATAGTGTTTCCGAGTAAATTTATTTTGAAATTAAATAACTATTAAATTGCTTGCTCCCCCTTCAGAAGAAAATAACTTGCTATTGATTTGCTTGGTACCCAAATTCTGAAATTTAATTTGATACAAATTTGTTATTTGATATGAATTAAATATAAATTTGCTAAAATCAATACTCAATTCCAGAGGAAGCAACTCAAAACCTGGGTCATGTCAGTCCAAAATGGGTTGACCTCTCTTCAGATAGCAATAAATTGCCTACAAATTAACATTTAATGAGTTGATATCTTTTCTATAGGCACGAACAAAGTCATCTTTGGACTGAAGTTGTTGATTTGCAGCCAGACTTTGGTTAGCGAAGCTGTCAAACCAAGCAAATTTATATCAAATTCATATCAAATTTATATCAAATTTCTAGGCTAATTTTACGAAATTTAATATAATTTTAATTTGTTTGACAGTCATCGCGAGATATTTAATTTGTTATTAAATTGCTATTTACTAGGTGATTTTGATCAAAACAATTTAAGAGTCGTTCTCTGGTCAGATCGCGTTTTGCCCCTTTGCCCTATTCAGACCCAAAATTGAAATTTTGAGCTAGAGAGCTGCGAGTTGGCACACTAATACATACTAATGAGTTATCTTTCAGCTGCAAAGGATTAGTGGATCTGACGCTCCTGTCCTGAGATATAGCCTTCCGAAAATCGGTCCGCTTAACTATGGGACCAAAACTTCAAACTCGAATTTCTCGCTTCGTACTCGGAATTCGGACCTAAAAATTGGGGGTTTTAGAGTACTTTTAGACTGCTTTAAGAAACTTTTGTCAAATTTTCGTTTTCAGAAAAAAAATTTTTTTTCGCCCCCTTTGCGCCCCCCTAGCTCGTCTGGAACCCCCCCAACCCAGTTTTTTTTATTTCAGAAAAATGTTGCGCTATCAATTACCTACCGTTTGGTGTAAAGCATTGTTTGCTCAGACCCGTGGAGCGTGAGAAAGCTGAGGTCAAACATGCCCCGGTCGCAAAATTTTCGCACTTTTCTCAGGTCAAATATTTCCAAGTCTTGGTTTTCCACCTACTAGTAGGAATTGGGACTTAAAAATTGGGGTTTTAGAGTACTTTTAGACTGCTTTAAGAAACTTTTGTCAAATTTTCGTTTTCAGAAAAAAAAATTTTTTTCGCCCCCTTTGCGCCCCCCTAGCTCGTCTGGAACCCCCCCAACCCAGTTTTTTTTATTTCAGAAAAATGTTGCGCTACCAATTACCTACCGTTTGGTGTGAAGCATTGTTTGCCCAGACCCGTGGAGCGTGAGAAAATTGAGGTCAAACATGTCCCGGTCGCAAAATTTTCGCACTTTTCTTAGGTCAAATATTTCCAAGTCTTGGTTTTCCACCTACTAGTAGGAATTGGGACTTAAAAATTGGGGGTTTTAGAGTACTTTTAGACTGCTTTAAGAAACTTTTGTCAAATTTTCGTTTTCAGAAAAAAAAATTTTTTCGCCCTCTTTTGACCCCCCAGCTCGTCGGGAACCCCCAAAACCCAAAATTTTTTTTTCCTCAAAACGAAAATTTCACAAACGTTTGTTAACGCAGTCTAAAAGTACTCTAAAACACACAATTTTTAAGTCCCAATTCGTACTAGTAGGTAGAAAACCGGACTTGGAAATATTTGACCTGAGAAAAGTGCGCAAAATTTTGCGACTGGGACATGTTTGACCTCAATTTTCTCACGCTCCACGGGTCTAGGCAAACAATGCTTCACACCGAAGGGTAGGTAATTGATAGCGCAACATTTTTCTGAAATAAAAAAAGCTGGGTTGGGGGGGTTCCAAACGAGCTAGGGGAGCGCAAAGGGGCGAAAAAAATTTTTTTTTCTGAAAACGAAAATTTGACGAAAGTTTCTTAAAGCAGTCTAATAGTACTCTAAAATCCCCAATTTTTAAGTCCCAATTCCTACTAGTAGGTAGAAAACCAAAACTTGGAAATATTTGACCTAAGATAAGTGCGAAAATTTTGCGACCGGGACATGTTTGACCTCAATTTTCTCACGCTCCAGGGGTCTGGGCAAACAATGCTTCAAACCAAACGGTAGGTAATTGGTAGCGCAACATTTTTCTGAAATAAAAAAACTGGGTTGGGGGGGGGGTTCCAGACGAGCTAGGGGGGCGCAAAGGGGGCGAAAAAAATTTTTTTTTATGAAAACGAAAATATGACAACAGTTTCTTAACCCTCCGGAAAAAACCGGACCCCCCTATAGGGGTCACGGAACCAATACCCGAACATTGAAAAACAAGCAAAATGAACCAGTTCGGAAAATATCCCAAAACCAAATTGGAGTAGTGTAACGAACATTTGACAATGTCTGCAATTATATGCCCGTTTTAATAGGTTCGATAATTAGGTCATCTGAACCTTTTACGTCAAGGGTTCGCGATTTTGAGAACCTAAACACATGTTCCTCTGCAATCAGAACATATGCTGAAAAAGTTCATGTTATTTGAGCTTTCAATTGGAACATATAAGCGTTCATATTTGTGTCGAACATTCATAGGCTCGAGGTTTTGTTCTTGAATAAAGGTTCGCCCATTTTGCCGAACTGCGAATCTTTTTTACCCGGCATATGCCCGGATTTGAGTGGTCATTTCCGGAGGGTTAAAGCAGTCTAAAAGTACTCTAAAACCCCCAATTTTTAGGTCCAAATTCCGAGTATGAAGCGAGCAATTCGAGTTTGAAATTTTGGTCCCATAGTTAAGCGGACCGATTTTCGGAAGGCTATATCTCAGGACAGCAGCGTCAGATCCACTAATCCTTTGCAGCTGAAAGATAACTCATAAGTATGTATTAGTGTGCCAACTTACAGCTCTCTAGCTCAAAGTTTCAATTTGGGCGAATAGGAAAGGAAAAACGGATGATACGAGAACGATCTAACATTAATGAGTGATATCTCTATATAATGAACAGCATTTGGACGAAGTGTGATTGCAGCCAGATTCTCTTAAGTTAGCGAAGCGCAAACCAAGCAAATTATATCAAATTCATATCAATTTGGTCAAATTGTCTGCTAATACAATTTAGAAACTCGATTGTGTGACAAGTCAGAGAACGACTTTAATTTTGTTATTTAATTTTAATTTGATCGGAAACATTAGTTCATCCTCTCGGCGCGGCAAGTTTCTTGCCGCAAAGAGTTGGTCGTCGGCACAACGCTCCACCCAGGCCACCGAAAGCTGGTTACATTGGTGCGAGTAGGTAAAATTGGAACCAACTGGATCTGCCGTTGCACCGAAAGCCGCTCCAAAAAGCATGCCGCGTTGGAGTGGAGGGAAGGTCAACGACGTCATGAGCTGTCTGAGAGACCAGCAATAAGGCTGATACCGGTTTAGTGTCAGTCCGCCGGGCGGCCGTTGGGGGGGCTGACAGCACCATGACGTGTAACCCCCGCCAGGCACTCTCTTAGTACCTGGCGCCGCAACAGTGGGCATGGCTTGAGTGGCTTGGCAGTGAAAGAAGGAAACGTCCGAGATGACGAAACCACGGGGGTAGCGGAATGGACCTCGAGTCTGATCGCAGACCGTAAGGCTCTCGCAAATCGGATCGGATCGGACTCCGTTTTTTATTTTAATTAAATTAAATTCAATAAAATTGAAACGGTTCTCCATTATTTTCAATTACAATTAAATTTTCAATTAAATTATTCAACCGCGGATTGTTTCAATTCTGCATTTTTTCCATATTTTTAAAATTGTCATTTTTTTCTGTTAAAAGACAGTGGTATATCCAGGAGGACTTGGCAAAATGTCAATGTAAAAGCTTCGACACGAACCTGGTTGGTTATGTTACCCCAATTTTTAAAAGTTGCCCTTCAAAAACGTATTAGAAGGCATTCAAGGGGGGAAGTTTACAGTTACCTACATAGTTCATTTTAGTATCAGTACACACACACTAAAGGTTTTTATCATTCTTGACCAAAATCTCTGCCGAACTTCGCCGAAGAGTGATGTGTTGTGTATTCACTCTATACATTACAAAAAATTGATGTACTTTGCTTGGTTCCTCAGATATTCGCCCTCAAATTCAAAACAGTGATTTTGGCAATGAACAAGAGGGATTTTTATTATTCATGATAAAACGGATTCCTACTACTGCTGTAGTTTAATAGTTTTTGCGTAGAAAAGCAAAGCCTTGCGCCTATGTTTGCGTCAGCATGTCCTACGCCTCTACGATGCTGGCCTGTTCTCGGCTGATTGTCTCTCACCATTGGCGTATAGGAAAGATTGACCAACTTTTGCTTTTCCGTATAAGTTCCTGCGGCCGACTTCTTTGCAGAACTGCTGCGGATGAGCATGCTGACATTTTTTCTTTCAAATTTGTCAGCCACCACAGTTTCAACGAAAGAAACTCTAGATGAGTTTACAGAGCAAACGGCCAAGCATTGAGTTAACACAAGAAAGATTTCAAATTTTTCATTCAGGTGAGCTGAACGGAAAAAAAAGTGTTTGGATCTACCGGTGCTGGCGGTCACCAATCTTTTCCTTCTCCAACGCGGCATGCTTTGTGGAACGGCTTTTGGTAAACTTGCCGCGCCGACACGAGCACGTGCGCAGTTGCTTTGCGGTATCTAAACCACTACACCAACTGTGCCAGCGACCTGACTACTTTCAAGAGCGCCCGACTGAATCAAAATTTTCAACCAGATCCGGATCGGATATCAAATTTTGCAGAAATGGGTGTAAACTTTTGAAACTATGTACTTTCAAAGCGTTCTACTGTAACCACAACTTTTAATGTGCTTGAATGATTGGACGGAAGCAATTGATAACCGACAAACTGTTGATGTAATTTATTTGGATATTGCTAAAGCTTTTGACAGCGTTTCTCCATAACAAGCTGTGCTCTAAATTAGAATCGGTAGGAATTTCTGGTTTACTCTTGGCTGATAAAAGACTACCTCACAAACCGTAAGCAGTTTGTCTGCATTGAGAATTATGCTCACTCCACTAAGTCTACAGTTATTTCAGGGGTTCCGCAAGGCAGTTTATTTGGTCCTGTCTTGTTTCTGTTTATATTAACAACTCGAAAACGTTTTGCGTTATTCTCAAATTAAGCTTTATGCAGATGATGCTAAGTTGTATTTTTCTGTACCGCAAGGGCAAATGAATACGTTCCTTCAGTTTTTCGACCTGCTCGTGTATATCAATGGGCGACTCTAATGCATGCTTTCAGTAGCAATACAAAAGTGCGTTGTTCTACACCTCGGTTGGGGTAATGTGCGTTCACAGTACTCCGTAAATGAATCACTTTTGCCGGCTGTATCATAGTATTTCTGATCTTGGGGTAACTGTTTCGTTTGATCTAAAATTTTCTCTTCACTGTTGCTTAATGTTGCTTCTAAAGGTTTCGCAGCCGTAAATTTGATTTATAGAACTTTCCAGAATCGTGAAGAACAGTTTTTATTGTACGTTTATACAAAACCTTTGTAAGATCTAAATTAAAATTTGTTTGCCACCGAAGTTTGGAACCCCTTTTGAAAGATATTGATTTAGTTGAAAGAGTATGTCAGCTTACCCGTCGCCTGCCTGGAATGAGTAGTAAGTCGTACACTGAACGTTCAAATTATCATTTGCAAATCTAAAGTCACTTGAAGAACGTCGTTTGATCCGTGTGACCGTTATGGTGTGTACAAGATACTTTGGGCTTGACTCGTCGACTTGCCCAGGGAACGGTTTTTTGATTTTAGTTTGTCAAAGACTACCTGTGGCCACAAATTTAAAGTTGTTTGCAAACGCACAAACTTGGATATTGGCAAAACTTTTTGCCAACTGCGAAGGTTATTAGTATTTGGAATGGTGTCTTCCCCATGGAAACTGTAAAATGCATTTTTGCATTGTCTCTGGGTTTAAAAATCGCATCCAGAATTTGGATGTGAGTAAGTTCTCTGAAGGGCAGGGCTTTGTAGCCGGACAAACGGCCCAGCCCTCCCTCTGATCTGGTTGGATTATTTTTCGTTGTGTTTTTATATTGTATTCTGTTGTTATGCTTAGTAGGTTGTTTTACTGATAAACTTTTCTCTCTCGATTTAGCCATTGCTCAACAACGGCAAAGAAGAATTGGTCTTCAAAAATGCATCCAAAATGATATACCCTGAGTTAACGTAGAAATTTACTGTTTTAGCAGTTTAATGATGGATTTTGTGCTGCAACAGAAAAATCTAAACGTGAGGTAGTATTTTGCCAGGAAAGAATTGTATTTTTCTTCGCAGCTCAACACAGTGCTGCTCATTCATTAATAAATAACACATATATAAACACACAGAAATCGGCATAAACCTGAATCAAAACACAAACAAAACGCAAAGAAAACTACAGGGTCTCTGAAAAATGGACACATTTCAGCCGATTTGCTCAAAATTTGCGGAAATGGCAGAAAAAGGAAATGTACCCATTTTTACACATCCTGTACACCAGTCGACAAGACCCAGAGTAGGACCGAATTCCTATCAGAAAACACTTGCACGGGCTGGCTTGGAATAAAAAGACGGGACACAAAACTCAACCAAAAAAAACGGCCGAAATCCAGAGTCGGTTTACAAACAGACAAACTGTCCTGCTATCCTAACAACTATTTATTCTTTGGAGGACGACCCCTCTTGCGCTTCGGAGGTTCCGGATCGGGATTGTTCACAACTGGAGGAAGCTCCTTCTTGGGCTGTTTGCCAGCTTTGTCTCTAGCAGCCGCGTCCTTGCCTCCCCCTTTGAGTCTGCCTTAAGTCCTTCTTGCTTGAGCTCATTTCATCCTTATTATCCAGCTTCGTTTTCACCGGTCTTCCTCGTTTTCGCTTCACCACAGTTTCAATGGGTTCAGGTTTGGTCTCTTTCGCCTGTACTTCAGAGGTAGCAATAGTCTTGGTGGGCGAGTTGGAATTGTTTACGGCCACAGTTCTTTCTGTTCTCGTTGAAGTACGCTTGGGGGGAACTAAGTTGGAAGGAGATTTTTCTTCGCTTTCTTTGAGGACGGGGAGGGGCCGAGAGACAGTTAGCCGTACTGAGTGAGAGCTCGAGCGAAATCGAAACTAGAAACCGTATGGCCGCTGGCGTTGGTACCTTGTTCCGGCTTTCGGCTAAACACAAACATTGTTATTATACAGGGTGTCCCATTTCCGCTAAGTTTGACCACATTGGCTGAAATTTGTAAGATAGGTGGCCAAACAGGGGAAGTTTTGTGTGTTAAAATTTGGTGGACCTGCCTTGAGCTAATCCTGAGAAATTCACGAATATGTGAAATTTGTTAATTTGAATGCCTGAAGAAATAGCGCTAAAATGGAACCTTTTCTTTCGTGCTGTCAATTCCGTAAATGTTCGCCAAAATGAAGTTTCATTTTGTACGCACTGAAATTAACAAATTTCACCTATTCGTGAATTTGTCAAGATTGCGTCACGCCTAAGGTACCGGTACCATACATGTAACAGGTCACTCCGCCGAAGGGGTGGGGGTTGGGGGGTCTGGCGCCAGCCGGGGTGGTTCGAGCCCAATTTTTGGGAGGGGAGTTTGGCACAAAAAAACGTTCAAAAATCGGAAAAATCGCGATTTTTTTGCTAAAAATCGTCACAAATTGCTAATTTCAGCTGAAATACAGCTAAAAAGTGCTGTTTTGCAGGCGATTTTGGCAATTTTTGTGTCAGAGATTAGTAAAAAATTGCGAAAATTTGCGCAAAAATTTACGTGCCAGAACACTCGGGGGGGGGGGCGGCGAAATCGTCTCAGGGGGTCCCCATCCGGGGGGGTCTGGCCTAAGTCGGGTGGAGGGCAGACCCCCAGACCCCCTGTTACATGTATGGAAAGGGGGGCTGAGGGGAGGTTGACCCGCTCAAGCTCTGACCCACACTCAGGAATTTTTGTGAAGAAATTAGTATAGAAAAGTAAGATGGATAGATTAGGTGTAAATGAGTTCAGAATAGCTTATTTTAACTTATTTTAGCGAAAAATTAGCCGAGAAACCTTGACTTTTAGTAAAAAATCGGACCTTTTTGACTTACCATTCCCTCAACCACCATCAGCCGCCGCTACCCTCTCAGGATTTGAAAATTTACCACAGCCTGAGCCAGACATGGGCAAGGGGGCTGAAGGGGTTGGCCCCTCATTAGGCTCTGATCTACCCCCATCAGCCGGCTGCTACCCCCCATCAGGAATTTTTGGGAAGAATTTTGTATAGAAAATTATGATAAAAATATGCCTCGAATAGGCGTGAATGAGCTCAGAATAGCTAATTTTAACTTATTTTAATGAAAAATAAGCCAAAAAACCCTAATTTTCGCCAAAAAATCGGACTTTTTTGGCTTACCACCCCTCAGCCCACCCATCAGGCGCTCCTACCCCCCTCAGGAATTGAAAATTCTACCCCTATCAGCCGAAATGCTATCCCATGTCTGCCCTGAGCCGAACTGCTAGCCATTTTCTGAGTGTAAATTAGATCAAAAGGGCGTATTTTCACGAAAAATACGCCAAAAACCTTGTTTTTAGTATAACTTCGAACTTTCGATTACATCCCCTCAACCCAACCCCACCAGA
>JASANB010004829.1:0-47055 GCA_030248155.1 Sabatieria punctata
GAACTGACTCTTAAAGCGCGCCTCTCACAAGCAGGAAACACAAACGTCATTGCATAGAAATCTTACTAAATAGTTAGGTAATTAGATTTGAATAAAGTCGTAACATAGTATAAACATACAGAATACCACAGGTATGTATGTATAACATTTTCACTTCCTAAATTTTGGTCGTGGCTTCAAGCCTTTTGGACAAATCACTTTGCCCCCGTCACGTTTGGTATTAACTCGTTGGACTGGAGTCCTTTTCTTGCGACTTTGAACTGGCGGCACATGGATGACTTGTTCAATTGCTGCAAGAATTTAGGTTTTTAGCTGACATTTTCAGAGTTGTCATAGTTTAACCAGTATTGGGTTCAGGAGGCAAGTTTTCGGTTGGATCTGCATCCGGTATGGTATTCACAGAATCCACTGAATCCTCCTGTACAGTATCTGGTACGGTATTTTGGTTGTCTATAGAATTTAGGGAGTTCTTGTCTCCAGGACTGGTTTCAGGTTGTGTCCAGTGTTGTTCCCAGTAAATTTACTGAGTAAAAGTTACTCGGTACTTAGTTATTTTGAATTACAGTAAGTACTTTTACTTACCGGTAAAAATTTTTCTTAATTTTACTTACTGAATACCGAGTTTCAATTTTGAATTACTCAATTAGAAAAAAATTCGGTAAACTCAGTACTCGGTAATTTACTGAGTTGTTTACTGAGTAAAAGCTTTTGCAATAGGTAGCTCGTCGCATGTGTGTAGTAAATAATATAATTTTTCTTTCATTTATCTATCTGCTCGCAACAAAAAACACTTCGTTTTGCAATTTTTTGCGATTTTCACGGGCTTGTGTAACCCCAACTTTGTAGAAATTGAATAATAGAATTGCTATAATCAAATGCAAAGACTCAGTATTTAGGTTAGGATTAGGAACTATATCTACTACTATTAGCTATATTTTGATTGACATTTTTTTCATCGGTCTGAACTGTGGGGAAATAATGAAAATTAGAGCAAATCTTCACTAACCAATTTTTCCCGACTTTTCATGTAAAACAGGATACCAGAGCCTCTGGTCACTACTATGTATTGTGTGCATATTTTAAGGCGTTCCAACCATGCTAATTAGTAAAACAAATAACGTGAAATGGCGCAAAACACGATTAAAAATTTCAGTAGCTAAAAGCTATATCAGGAAAGATTTTCCGATAAATTTTAGCATACTTCTGAATGTTGAAGGTTTTACCGAGTTTACTGAATTGTTTACTGAGTACTTACCGGGTTTTCTTTGAAAAACCCAGTACTTACTCGTACTTACCGAATTTCAAAAAATCTGGATTTACTTACTGAATACTTACCGAGTTTTAGAAATTTGAGCTAGGCACAACACTGGTTGTGTAAACGTTTCTAAATGATACACAATCATGTAAATGAATGTCTGCCCCCAACTACTTCTCTGGGTTCAGTTTTAGACCACTTTTTCTCACTCCAAAACTAGTTACTTACAGTGTAAGAGGCAGTCCATGAAAAAATCGAACCTTGGCAAGGAACAGCCTTGCACAGTTGATTTTTCAAGATTACAGTTGTAACTTTCAGGCATTGTAGAACAGCTAATTTTTCAAAATTACAGTTGTAACTTTCAGGCATTGTAGAACAGCTAATTTTTCAAAATTACAGTTGTAACTTTCAGGCATTGTAGAACAGCTAATTTTTCAAAATTACAGTTGTAACTTTCAGGCATTGTAGAACAGCTAATTTTTCAAAATTACAGTTGTAACTTTCAGGCATTGTAGAACAGCTAATTTTTCAAAATTACAGTTGTAACTTTCAGGCATTGTAGAACAGCTAATTTTTCAAAATTACAGTTGTAACTTTCAGGCATTGTAGAACAGCTAATTTTTCAAAATTACAGTTGTAACTTTCAGGCATTGTAGAACGCAGAAAGTGATGGAAGTATTCGCTATCCGATTTTTTCTAGATGCCCTACAACCAAAATTACCGGAGAGTGCTGCATAGGGTACCCCTCCAGATAGCGTACCCGGGGTACACTAACTGGCACTTAGTGCCGGATTGTGTACCCGGGGTACAGTATTCGGAGACAGGATATATGTTATGGATGTCCAAAATTTCCTACATCACGGTAGATTTAAAGCAGGTTTACGTATATTTTCAATCTAATTTACTGACGCATACTCAAAGGAATGAAAATTTTGGCCGACCACAGTCATTCGCATAGCAGAAACAGTAATCTGGCTGGATTGGAAAATTGCATTTTTGCTCAGAAATCGTGTAAACAAACAGTTTAACGTGGTTTTTCTAAGTGCCAGTTAGTGTACCGGGTACACTAAGTGGATCTCATTTTTATTACGGAAAATGCTAAGTGCTGGTTAGTGTACCCGGGTACCCAATGCAGCACTCTCCGGTAAGGCCCTTCAAAAATAGCGATTTTGACAATTTCTGGTCATGAGCTGTCAACTTCAAAATAGCTAGAGACAATCGGATAGCGAATACTTACATTGTGTATGACTTTCAGTGTTCCACAATGCCTGCTAGTCTTTCAAGGCAATTTTGAAAAATCAGCTATACAAGGCAGTTCCTGGCAAGGTTCGATTTCTTCATGGACTGCTTCTTAAAGCAACAAATGAACATTCTCACCGTCAGTAGCTTCATCCACATCAGAGGCTGAGAAGTCCAAGAATTCATCTCCAGCTGGAACTGAATCTGAAGAAAATTGTATACCAACAGATAGATGTCATATGTTATTATTCATTCCTACCCGGCTGCACTGCAGCTGGTGGTGGGAAAAAGCTCTGCTTCCTGTATAAATAATCACTGAGCTCAGATATATTAGAAGGTTGCTGAACTTCTGGCTTCACTTCTTCTTTCTGCTCTTCAGAACTGTTGTCGGGACCAATGCGAGATCTGGATCGACCCTGCTATGTGCAAATCGAAAAATCGGCCATCGCTAAAACTTAGCTCTGGAGTCTCTAGTTTGGGGAAGTTGTACCTAACGATGACTTATGCTAAACTTGAAGAGAACAGCCTCCTGCGTGTCCTTGTTCGCCAGAGGCAGGCCTCGGAAGTAGGCTCACCAGCGAGCAAAACCGGCCACTTGAGGTGTCATGTTTGACTGAGCATAACTTGCGATTCCGGCCAGCTAGAACCTTGTAATTCATGGCAATCGAATCGCCATGTCATGGGCTTTCTTTTGACATAGAACATGAGCTTTTCTCTTGCTTCGTTCGGTCCCCACATCACGAAATTTGGAAAAAATCACGAAAATTCGGCATGGTGAAATTTACTAAATTGGATTTTTCTCGAAAACAAAAAACCGAACCCCCTGGGAGATTGCTTTATTTTAAAGCCCCGCAAATTGCGCTTCTAACGGTGTATAGAAGTCGCCAAAATGTGTTGCGGTGCAAGTTAAATCGCCGCTCAAAGGTCAAGGACAACCAAAAATTGGCATATTTGGCGTTGTTTATGTATGTATGTATGTATGTATGTATGTATGTATGTATGTATGTATGTATGTATGTATGTATGTATGTATGTATGTATGTATGTATGTATGTATGTATGTATGTATGTATGTATGTATGTATGTATGTAATGTTCACACTTCCTGATTTAGGCCACTCATTAGAAACTGTAAGTAAAGTCACAGTAGATGAAAAACACAGACAAAAGGCCAACACCAACAAGGTCTGAAATGTCCTAAAGATCAGTGTCAGAAGCAGATCACCCATTTCTGTTGCACCTCAGTTCATGCTCGATGGTTTCGTAGTTTGGATCATTTATGTATTCATTGTGGTGTACATAAGTGTAGTCATAGGTATCTTGGGGCTGTTCAGCATCAATTTGTTCACCTTCATCATCAGGTACTAAAGCATAGACATTGGCATATTTGGCGTTGTTTATGTATGTATTGAAGGAGTTTATTGTGATCACACTAACAAAACAATGACTATACAGACCAGACGGACCGGTTATATACACAATTCTTTCATCACTCCCCCTCGGACGAGCGTCGTGGTTGAATCGGGGCTACATCTGCGCCTGACGATCGTCCGGAAACACGAGAAGTAGGAGAGCGGGAACCTTGAGAACTGGGAACGGGTTGACGAATGAACTTGAGCACGGGACTTGAGCACGGGGTGACGAGTGCAGACGAGAGAAACCATGGGAGAAACGCTTTGCGGCGACCCTGATCCTGCCCGCAGACGGAGAAATGGGGTGGAGTCGGGAGACGGAGACGCGGTTGAACAGGAATCGAGGAAGCGGTATGCGGTGGGGTTGAGTGAGGTGAACGAACGGAGAATCGATGAGGGTGCACATGATGGGTTGAGTGAGATGAGTTGAGACGACATCGGAGTGAGCATCGGAACAGTAGAACTTGAGACATGAGGGTGAGTGAGTGAGTGGCTTGGGACACGCAAAACACAACACAACAATTCAATCCCGGGTCTATGAGGCACCAAAATGAAGGAGTTTATTGTGATCACACTAACAAAACAATGACTATACAGACCAGACGGACCGGTTATATACACAATTCTTTCAGTATGTATGTATGTATGTATGTATGTATGTATGTATGTATGTATGTATGTATGTATGTATGTATGTATGTATGTATGTATGTATGTATGTATGTATGTATGTATGTATGTATGTAATGTTCACATTGTTTATTTGAGAATTCATATGTACAGTATACAGCCAACTCATTAGAGAGAGGGCAATAAGCATCCAACCAATGAAAACGTATCGCTCACTTTAATATTAACAAGAATGTGTCTTGTGAAAAAGCAATAGCACTGGTGAGTTTTCAGTTTGACATCATGTTCACTAAACATGCAGCAGACACACATCGTAACTCACACTGGTCAGATATCTCACGCCGGCTCCACAACGTTAAACCAATGGGGCCACGTTAACGCGGATCTTACATCGTAGTAGTAATAGCTGTGGCTACTATTCCAAAGTGTGGTTTGGTAGATTGCCTCAATAAACCTAGAATCATTACAGAGTAGTTAATAGCAATAGTTGAAAACCAATCCAAGAGGCAGTCAATGATTGATTGATAGTGATAACATACCATGCATCCTAGTCTTCATAATCATCAGATTTTTGGGTCACGAATATCTGTAACTTTCTGATTTCTCCAATGTCAAAGTCATTTAGTGTAACGGTGTGGTTGGATGATGGGTAAATATAGTAGAGTTGTCCAGAAAGCAATCTCCCAGGGGGTTCGGTTTTTTGTTTTCGAGAAAAATCCAATTTAGTAAATTTCACCATGCCGAATTTTCGAGATTTTTTCCAAATTTCGTGATGTGGGGACCGAACGAAGCAAGAGAAAAGCTCGTGTTCTATGTCAAAAGAAAGCCCATGACATGGTGATTCGATTGCCATGAATTACAAGGTTCTAGCTGGCCGGAATCGCAAGTTATGCTCAGTCAAACATGACACCTCAAGTGGCCGGTTTTGCTTGCTGGTGAGCCTACTTCCGAGGCCTGCCTCTGGCGAACAAGGACACGCAGGAGGCTGTGCTCTTCAAGTTTAGCATAAGTCATCGTTAGGTATAACTTCCCCAAACTAGAGACCCCAGAGCTAAGTTTTAGCGATGGCCGATTTTTCGATTTGCACATAGCTGTGAAGAACAAGGGTCGATGTTCTCGCGAACTGACTCTTAAAAGAGTCAGTCTCTGATTCGATCGAGTCTTGGCATGTCAAGTTGAAAATCGAACTTTTGCGTAGAGACCTGTGCGTTGGTGTACTAATAGGCATTCATGAGTTATGTTAAACCTGCAAAGGGTTTATGGATTTGACGCACCATTCCCGAGATACAAGCCGCCAAAAATCTGCCCACTTAACTATGGGACCAAAATTCTCAACTCGAATTTCTTTTGTACCAATAAGAGTTGGGACTGAAAAATTGGGGATTTTAGGTAACTTTTTGAGTAGTTTAAGAATTTTTGGTCCAAAATTATTTTTGAGTAAAATATTATTTTGCGACCACATTTGGCCGGCCCTAGCTCGTCTGGACTCCCCTACACAGTTTTTTTTATTTCAGAATTTTGTAGCGCTATCAATTTGCCAGACTTTGGTGTAAAGCATTTTGGGCTGCGACCCGTCATTCGTGAGATTTTCGCCTCCGAATGGCCAAAACCGTGCAGAATTTGCTAGTTTTGCAGTACACAAAGCTACGATGCCGGATTACTTTCATTATAATAAGAGTTGGGACTATAAAATTGGGGATTTTAGGTAACTTTTTGAGTAGTTTAAGAATTTTTGGTCCAAAACTATTTTTGAGTAAAAATGTTTTTTGCGACCACCTTTGGCCGGCCCTAGCTCGTCTGGAACCCCCCTACATAGTTTTTTTATTTCAGAATTTTGTAGCGCTATCAATTTGCCAGACCTTGGTGTAAAGCATTTTGGGCGGCGACCCGACATTCGTGAGATATTCGCCTCCGAATGACCAAAACCGTAGCTTTGTGTACTGCAAAACTAGCAAATTCTGCACGGTTTTGGCCATTCGGAGGCGAATATCTCACGAATGTTGGGTCGCAGCCCAAAATGCTTTACACCAAAGTGTGGCAAATTGATAGCGCTACAAAATTCTGAAATAAAAAAAACTGTGTAGGGGAGTCCAGACGAGCTAGGGCCGGCCAAAGGTGGTCGCAAAAAATTTTTTTACTCAAAAATAATTTTGGACCAAAAATTCTTAAAGTACTTAAAAAATTATCTAAAATCCCCAATTTCATAGTTCCAACTCTTATTATAATGAAAGTAATCCGGCATTGTAGCTTTGTGTACTGCAAAACTAGCAAATTCTGCACGGTTTTGGCCATTCGGAGGCGAATATCTCACGAATGTCGGGTCGCAGCCCAAAATGCTTTACACCAAAGTCTGGCAAATTGATAGCGCTACAAAATTCTGAAATAAAAAAAACTGTGTAGGGGCAGGGGGTTCCAGACGAGCTAGGGCCGGCCAAATGTGGTCGCAAAAAAAAATTTTACTCAAAAATAATTTTGGACCAAAAATTCTTAAACTACTCAAAAAGTTACCTAAAATCCCCAATTTTTTAGTCGCAACTTTTATTGGTACAAAAGAAATTCGAGTTGAGAATTTTGGTCCCATAGTTAAGCGGGCCGATTTTTGGCGGCTTGTATCTCGGGAATGGAGCGTCAAATCCATAAACCCTTTGCAGGTTTAACACAACTCATGAATGCCTCTTAATGCACAAACGCACAGGTCTCTACGCAAAAGTTCGATTTTCAACTTGACATACGGATAAGGGTGGAGACTCGATCGAATCAGAGACTGACTCTTAAATTGCTTTACTTACGGTTCTTGGCGCAGACTCGTTATCTGTTTTGTTTGGTACCTATTCTGACAAAGAAGTGAGCAAAAGAGCGTTCCTGTAAATTGTAAATAAACAAATAAAGTAATGGATGCGGAAACCTACCTTAAACACGCACATTCAGAAGTTCTGAAGGTAAACTTTTCCTCATTAAAACTAACCGAAACGAAACTGAAAGTTTAATTCCAAACAGTGGCGCTTGCCCAATGGCGAAACCTACGAAAATTGCAAGCCAATAGGGTCAGTGGATCGAACAGCTGTGATTGGCGGAGGAACAATGGGGCGTGGCATCGCCATCAGTGTGGTGCACTTTTTATCTAGGTGACTAGGTAACTAGGTATACCTAGTATTACCTAGTTAATATTCGGGAAAAGTACCTAGATTTACTTTACCTAGTTTCTGGTTACCGTATTTTCCCTAGTTTTACTTTACCTAGTTTTCAATTCACATAACTAGGTACTTCTAGGTAGAACAATTTTACCTAGTTTGATATTTTCAGTTTTACGTGGCTTTTTAAGTTGGCAAACCTTCAAATTTCCGGCTTCCCCACAACTACAGTGGCCCAGAGAATGAATTTCTGACTTATTTGATCAATAAAATACAAAATATTTACTTGAAATGTGTCAAATTATCGTAAATTTTAACTACACTAACTTCATCATTGTTCTTTTGAACCAAAAATAATATTTTTACTTGATTTCGAGCGTTTTAGGTTTACCTAGTATTACCTAGTTTTTCTGGGCTTTACCTAGTATTACTTTACCTAGTTTCTTAGCTGAGAACTTTACCTAGTTTCAAATTTTCAAAATGCACCACACTGGCCGGGCGGCCGTTGGGAGCTGTCGGCACCATGACGTCACCACGCCAGGCACTCTCTTAGTACCTGGCGCCCAACAGCATGGCTTGAGTGGCTTGTCAGTGAAAGAAGGGCAAACGTCCGAGATGACGACATCAGGGGTAACGAAATGGACCGTGCAGTTCTGATCGTAGGGCTCTACATCGCACGGCCCCCCCGCCAGATCAGATCGGATCGGATCGGATCGGAGGTGTGAAAGGTTTTCTTATAATTATAGTGTTGGCCATAAAAAATGACCGCCAGGCCCTTTTTCGAGTTTGGCGAAAATTTTCAAATGGCCACCATTCGGTCAATTTTAAACCGGATGAAAAGATTTTTGGCGCAATTTTTGCTGGTTGTTTACAGTTCGTTAGGCCAAGTTTTAGCCTCCTATCCTTCTGTAACTATGAGTTATGGCCTATCCGAAATGAACTGACACGAATTTTGAGACGAAAAATTTGAGCATGCATATTTCACGAATGCTTATATACGTTTCTTATATGCGTACGTACATACATACCTACTTACTTTAGGAATATAATGGAGAAGCCAGGGTTGTATATTTTTCCGAAAAAAACCTCGGCCTGTTTTTTTCCAGTTTTTTTCCGGTTTTTTTCCGGTTTTTTTCCTAAATCGCGGAAAAAAACTCCAGCCCAAGTTCTGAGTATCCTAGGCTGGTTTTATGATTCCTAGCGCTTTCTAGCGCCTTCCTCAGTCTTGTTAGACCAGAAATACACGTGTTACATTGATATAAATCACGAAACAGGCATGAAACAGTGCCTGACAGGTTCCATAAATAATGCTATATGCAAATTTTCTTACAGCAGTTTGCATTTTTGTTTTTTCATGCCAAATTTGGTCTTTTTTGTTGTTTTTCTAACAGTTTTGAGTCAGTATGGCCTATTATACATAGCAAAAGTCCATTTTTTAAACGAAAAATGACGTAAATTAGCTATTTTTAGCTTGAGTTTTTTTCCGTGATTTATGTTTTTTTCCGACCCTTAGGAAAAAAACCGGTTTTTTTCCGGAAAAAAACAGTTTTTTTCCGGTGTTTTTTTCCCACCTCACATCCCTGGGAGAAGCCGTAAGTTTTAAAAAATATTGATCGGCTTGCATTTGAAACGAGGCCAAAATACGTTATGTTATGTTTAGCGGGTTGCTAATTGAGAAATTTACGATAGTAAACTGTTTTTGCAGTCGAAAGAACAGTGCAAGAAGGAGCTTGTCAAGTACTTCGAAAGACTGGTATCCCAAAAAATTATGACCCCTACTCAGCAAGAAAATATTTGGCTAGTCCTAGAGCTGTCTCACAAATTAAACGAAGCTGAAGAAGCTGATTTGGTTTGTAAATAGATTTTAAACTTATTGGTGGTACTTTTAGTGAGTGAGAGTGCTTCAGGTTATAGAGGCTATATTTGAAGACATTGCTGCCAAAAAACAACTGTTTCATCGTTTGGCACAAATTTGCAAGGTAGCGTCAGACTCAGGGGGGTCGCACGACGGACTTTTCCAAAATATGATGGGCGCCACTTCGTCAAGCACTTATAACTTTTGAAGCAAAAGGGGCACAGGAATGGGCTTCCAAGCATTCGACGTGGTTTGCGGCGAGCTTTCAAACACAATAACTTCAGTCTTTCTACGTCTATGGGTTGGCGCGAAATTCAAATTTTACTGCTTACCAAAATTTGCGCTGATGCAACACCTGACAAACGTGCGCACCGTTCTGGCGCCCTTCAAGCTAGAGGGCCAGCTAATGGCGCGGTGGATTGGATGCTAAGGATTCCGAAAATGTGACTATCGTTCCGTTTCACAGCACGCACTTTTCTCCCGATATGCTGCCTTGGTCTCAAAATAGTTACCGCGAACACTGCAGAAATGCGCGAATTTTGGAGAACTGAATAGAAAATTTGAAAATGTGGCCAATAGGAAGTGTACTTAATGCAGAGTCCTTCTAATTGGTGGGTAATTTTGAAATGTCAATCGCTTGTTGCTTCAGAAACAGAACAGGCGCATCATGCATATTTCAGTGTTAGTCTGCAATTGTTCATTGCAGGATTTGTTAGCTAGTTTGTGACAATCCAGAAAACTGGCTTGCAGATGGTTCAGTTGCATAGCACGCATTTGCAGATTATCAAACAAATCAACACTACCTTCATATGCTTGGTAGACAAGGGATTCAAAGGTGTCTGTATACTTTAGGACACACCTTGTAAACCCATTCAGGATCTCCTGCTCAGCAGCGCGAGTATTTTCCTTGATTTCCACTGTGTTTGCAGGCAAAAACACTGGCGCCTTTTCAAAATCAAGCGAAGCCTGCGTCTAAACAACAATGAAGCCTGTCACACGGCAAACACAGCCCAGACCATGCACAGGTGTGGAACATCGCTTAGTAGCACTTTCACTCCTACAGGAGCAGATAAGAAAGAGTTACAGACAGTATAATTAAAAAATCTAGAGAATTATTGGCGTGAAAAACTGGGTTTAGAAGAATAAAAAGACCGAAATTTTCGCGCTTCCCACTGCGTCTGACGGCCATGCAATGCACGGAAGGACCCTGCAATAATTACACTTCCTATTGGTCACATTTTCAAATTTTCTATTCAGTTCTCCGAAATTGGCGCATTTCCTCAGTGTTTGCGGTGACTATTTTGAGACCAAGGCAGCATATCGGGAGAAAAGTGCGTGAAACAGCTGTGAAACGGAACGATAGTCACATTTTCGGAATCCTTAGCATCCAATCAATCATTCTATGGGTAAATAGACGCGCAGTTCAATTAATAGTTCAGCTTACCAGAAAAACTGCCAAGAAGTAGTCGAAAAATCCAGACCGGCGGAGCATTAGCGTTAGGCGCACCCTACACAGTGATCGCAGCTTGTCGTCTTGCAAACCGCCGTATGCGCACGGACGTGGGCCATCGTTTGGTGGCACACCCATTGTCCTAAGTGCTCATACAAAAGAGTTATGTGCCGAAAACCCAGTAAAATCTATGATAGAAGCGGACAAAATCCAAAAATGCGAAAGACCTCAGAAGAAAATTTTATGCTGGGAGGTCATGCTCTATACCGATCGAAAGCTCTCAGTCCGCTCTACAAATCGTATTCAAGACATGTTGAAATTTCGTCCTCATTTCTCCGAAATTCGCGCATTTCTGCAGTGTTTGTGGTGACTGTTTTTAGACCAGGGCAGCATATCGGGGTAAAAGTGCGTGAAACAGCTACGAAACGGAACGATAGTCACATTCTCGGAATCCTTAGCATCCAACCAATCATTCTATGGATAAATCGACGTGCAGTGTTCAATCATTAGTTCAGCTTACCAGAAAAACTGCCAAGAAGTAGTCGAAAAAGCCAGACGGCCGGAACATTTCGGCCAGGTGCACCCCGCTCAGTGACCGCAGCCTATCTTGTTGCACACCGCCGAATGCGCACGAACGTGGGCCATCGTATGGTGGCACACCCATTGCCCTATGTGCTCATACAAAAGAGTTATGTGCCGAATACCCCGTAAAATCGATGATAAAAACCGGACAAATTCCAAAAATGCAAAAGACCTCAGAAGAAAATTTTATGCTGGGAGGTCATGCACTATACCGATCGAAAGCTCTCAGTCCGCTCTACAAATCGTATTCAAGACATGTTGAAATTTCGTCCTCAGTTCTCCGAAATTTGCAGGTTTTTCTGGAGCTATAATTTAGGGTTGCTGACCAATGCACAGTTGCTGGGCAAAAAGAGGCATAAAACAGGTACGCAACGGAAGTGTGAGTACAGTTTCGGAATCCTGAGATTGTTAGCTATCGTTTGGTGGGTGAGCCGCCGCGATTAGAGCAAGTATATGGGCGACATGTATCAAAACCTGTGGAAAAATCAGTCAGAAAATGCACCATTTTCGACCCAATTTTTGAATGGTCGCCGTTCTGGCGTATGAGCCCGCAGAACAATGCGGCTTGCACGGCTGGATTTCCCATGCAATTATCTGCGCACCGCGCCATTAGCTGGCCCTCTAGCTTGAAGGACGCCAGAACGGTGCGCACGTTTGTCAGGTGTTGCATCAGCGCAAATTTTGGTAAGCAGTAAAATTGAATTTCGCGCCAACCCATAGACGTAGAAAGACTGAAGTTATTGTGTTTGAAAGCTCGCCGCAAACCACGTCGAATGCTTGGAAGCCCATTCCTGTGCCCCTTTTGCTTCAAAAGTTATAAGCGCTTGACGAAGTGGCGCCCATCATATTTTGGAAAAGTCCGTCGTGCGACCCCCCCTGGTCAGACTGAAATGGTCCAATCACTTTAATAATAATGATGAATCGCAGAGCACTGTTATTTTTGCTACCAATACTTCAAGTTTGGACATTGACCAAGTATGAGCGTTTGAAATGAATTCGATTCTAGTGATTTGATATAATTTGATTCGATTCGACCAACCGACCGACTGACCGACCGACCGACTGACTGACTGACCGACCAACAAAAAAACAAACGTTTTCATACGGTTATATGTTCTGTATGTACAGTATGGTTGCAGATGGCCGACTCTACAGCAAATCCAGACCGATTCGTGGGCATGCACTTCTTCAATCCAGCAGCCATAATGCCCATTGTAGAGGTGGTGTATGGCAAACAGACCTCTGGTCAAACGGTGGCGACGGCTTTTGATGTGACAAAGCGGATGAAAAAGGTTTAGTCAGTCCCAGGGGGTCCAACTCGACCAAATCTCAAAATATGATGGGCGCCAACAAAGTTGCCGCCTTATAGCTCGTGAATGCTTGAACCGACCTTTTTATGGCCGTTAAATTAATGCTGATTATGCAATGGCCTGATGGACCCTCAGAAAACAGACGTTTTTATGGATTATCAGAGCGTAAATTTAAACATCTGCTGAATAGAGATGTTAGAGCGAATCAAGAGCTTTCGATTGGTGCATTAGACAGCTCTCTAGCTTACCGGTGTTGCGTCAGATTTGGTCCGGGCAGTATTTGGTCCGGCCGGACCAAATATGGCACCACATTCGGTCCGGCCGGACCAAATCTGACAATTTTGTGCCAGCAGATTCAGTCCGGGCACCGCAGATATGGTCCGGGTAGATGCAATAATTAAAGGTAGGGAGTAAAACCGGGTTGGCTCTGTCAGGCCTCTGATAAGAGGTAGCCAGCGGTCTGGCATCACTGTGGGCTCTGTCCGGGTGGGTTATGGAAGCTGAGCAATACAACGCGCTGGTTGTTTATATTTCTTAGGCAAATTTAGTAATTTTGACTTAGATAACTCGATGCAACTTCTGTATAACGGCCGTAGTCACTGGGTTCATTCATACCGCTTGACTGCAGTAACAACTATGATTTTCTTTAGTTTCCAAGTACTAGCGATATGGACTGATTAATGCCAGTGTTATGCCTAGCTCACATTTCTAAAACTCGGTAAGTATTCAGTAAGTAAACCCAGATTTTTTTTTAATTCATTAATACGAGTAAGTACTGGGTTTTTCAAAGAAAACCCAGTAAGTACTCAGTAAACAATTCAGTAAACTTGGTAAAACTTTCAAAATTCAGATGTACAATATTGACACCGCCTTGATCTGGCGAATCAAGGCGTGTGTCAGGCATTGAGATCGAGTCACTTAAACAGTTAATAGAGCCGGAAATTGCCGAAATCTCTAATTTTTTCTGCAAATTCCAGTGTTTTAGAGTTAGTGGTGTGGTAGGGCTCGCAGGCATACATGTAACAGGTCATCCAGCGAAGGGAGGGGGAGTTGGGGGTCTGGCGCCGGCCGGGGGTCTGAGACCAAATGTTGGGATGGGGTTTGACACTAAAAAACGCTCAAAAACCGAAAAATATATCAGATTTTCGGCTAAAAATCGTCAAAAATCGCTAATTTGGGCTGAAATACAGCTAGAAAGTGCTGTTTTTAAAGACGATTTTTGTGTCTGAAATTGCAAAAATTTGCTCAAAATATTACTTGCCAGAAAAATCGGCGGTGGTCAGAAAAATCGTCTCGTGGGGGTCCATGCCGAAGATGCTGAAGCACTTCTCAAACCGCAGTGTATGTAGTTGTGACTACCACGACCCAAGTGAACACGACCTACCTCATTCTGGAATTAACTGTAACATTGACTTAGACCAGAACCCTCCCCAGATGGGGACCCCCTGAGACGATTTTTCCGACCCCCCCCCCCGATTTTTCTGGAAAGTAGTATTTTGAGCAAATATTTGCGATTTTTTGCAATTTCGGACACAAAAGTTGCAAAACTCACCTGTATAAGAGCACTTTTTACTGTATTTCAGCCTAAATTAGCGATTTTTGACGATTTGGCTCCTCCATGCTCTTTCAACTGCTGTCAAATTGGCAGCTTTCGAGATAGCTCCTTGAAATTGGACACACTTATAGAGATTTTCCCGCTCTTTCAAACGCAATAGAGAACAACTGAATACGATGAAAACTGCCAGATTCAGACACGATTTATTAAAGTTCGGGGGACCCGAAATAGATGTGTCTTTCAATTGAAAGAAATGCCTATGTGGCAACGAGCTCCAGAGCTGATATTTTCAACATAAGTTGACCATGTAAGGATGTATCAAAACCTACAGGCAAACCCACCGATTCGGCTTTGTTTGGGAGCTGTGCATCTTTGAAGATGACCCTTTTGATCACGATTTTTAGGCTTGACAAGCAAATCTAGATCAATTACTCTTTGTCGAAGCCACCTAGAGAGCTGTGACTTGCAACCCATACTAAAACGGACATGCTCTTTCAGAATATCAGCTTCATTTGCCTGTCCAGTTCTTCAGTCCCAAGAAATTTTCACATGTTCAATTGTATGCTGAATCTGACCGAATTTCCGGTACCATCTAACTAGGCTGGTTACTACTCCTGTAGTTTGTGGTTAATCAACCTGAAATTTATCCCGATTGTGCAGAATTTCCCACTCTTTCAATTGATTCACTCGCCGCATCAATCGGATGCTTAGTTCAAATGTTATACCTTATTGTTTACAAATACGTTTTCAGCAGTGCAACCCTGGGACACATCATCGATTAACTTTGCTCAAAAGTGCAAGGCTTTGTCTACACTTATAGAAAACGCCAATAGGACACCAGCTTATATAGCACGACCACAACCGCTTTACCTTTAAGTAAATTTTGTTGAATAAAATTTACATGCTGTAGTACATTTAGCGGCTCCATACTAGCAAGAATTTATTGATAAAAGTAAGTGCACTGTAAGTGTATTATTTTGTTACATAGTATATGTCGTGTTCTTGGATAACACACAGGACTTAGTAGAATTTTATATAAAACACAACACAAGCCAGTTAGGTAAATACCGAAGCAAAACAATGATCAAGGAAGTGAATGTTACAAAAGAACGCATACAGTATCAGAAGCTGTGCGCCTTGTCACCTCCCCAATCAGTTTGAGCTTTCCCGTATTGATAAACAGAGAGACAGAACTTAGTAGAGAGTTTTATGAAACACAACAGTGACAACACGAGAACTTCTTGGGTTTGGTCAAGCGTGGTGAAGAACGAGGAGAACCAGATCCGAGTTGAGATTCTTTCAGAACTTGGCGATTTGACCGTTTAGGCTTGGTCTCACTGTAAAACGGCTGTGCTTCATTTCTAGTTTCTTCCTGTTGATCAGCCGTTGCCGTCGGGCTTAGCTTATAGTCATCTCCAGGATCAACGTCTTGCTCAGCGCCATAACATGGACAAAGCTGTTCAATGTGTCGGCGCCAAGTTGGACCTTTAGGCCAAATGCGAACATTGAAGGATCTGGTGCCGAAAACCTTGGTTACAGTAGCCGCGATCCAGCGAGGGTCCTTGTCTTTGTTTGGTCCACAGTACAGAGCATAGCATGGAGCACCAATCGAATAAGTGTAGTTCAGTGTGGCCACAGGATGCATGTGTTCTTTAACTTGTGACTAGGTGGCTTCTTTGGCCTGCATGCCCTGAAGGATATGAGCTGGAGAGGGCAGGAGAGCATCCATCTTGCATCTAATTCGGCGTCCATTTAGTAGCTCGCTCGGCGAAAAACCACTGGCAAGAGGTGTCCGCCGGTACTGCATTAGGAACTGCTGAACTGCTGGTTTTGGAGCCAATGAGTTTTTCTTGAGAGCTTGTTTGAAGGATTGAATCAAACGTTCAGCAGCACCATTCGTTGCTGGATGGTAAGGAGCTCCAGTCAAATGCACTATGCCTCTCTCTCTGCACCATGCTTGAAACTCCTCAGATAGGAAAGCTGCAGCATTGTCCAACACGATCGTGTGGGGGTAACCAAAATGAGCACAGTCTTGCTCCAGCAGATCTGTCATAGCTTTTGCAGAAGTAGAAGTTGTTGAATGAATACAAGGGTACTTTGAATATGCGTCTACCAACACCAACCAGTTGCTGCCCATGAAGTTGATGGCGTGATCGATGTGCAGCCGGCTCCATGGCTTTTCTGGCAACATCCAAGGGTGATTTGCCACTTTACTTGGTTGACGTTGGTGCTCAGCACATGATGTGCAGGAGTGACTTAAGTCTGCAATGTCAGCGTCGATTCCAGGCCAATAAACAGCTGTGCGCGCTAGCTGCTTCATGCGCTGCATTCCAAAGTGTCCCAGGTGTAGGATTTGAAGAACGCCTTTTTGTAAGCTTCTGGGAACAACTACCCTTGACCCATACAGTAAACAACCATGACATGTAGAAAGGGAGTCCGATAGCTTTTTGAATGAGTTCACTGTGAAGTTTCGGTTCTCACTGCAGTCAGACTTCTCATTGTCTGCAGTGTCACTTTCCTGACTGCACACCTTGGCTTCTCCATTTCGCACAGTGAATCGCTTGGGATGAAATTGGTCCAACATGAACTTTGATATGTCATCGATGGTTAGATTGTTGATGTCTTTGGGCGGTTTCTGCTGTGATGCGAGATTGGACAACAACTTGTACATGACAGAACTCTGGTTGGTCAGGAAAACTTGTGCTCTCTTCTCCAGGGGAACTGAATGAGCACTCAGAAACGTTATGAATCGCGACCAGTAGTCCATCCACAACTCTGCTGTTGAATCAAATGCTTCGAATTTTGGAATTGTCACACTGAGCGTTTTCATACTCTGCATAGTTGTAGGTGTGACATCTGCACCATTGTCCAACAAAGCTGTGGTGAGTAGTTGTAGTTGTTGCTGCATCATCTGCACTTGTTGTTGCTGCTGTTGATGAATCAGCAGTGTCTGCTCTTGTTGTTGCTGTAGCAGTTGCAACAGTTCGCCTTTGTCTGACATCGTGAGAACGCTGGGCGCTGACTTAACACAGCCAGAAGGTCACTCACTGACTTCAGTCGCTTGTACTGAGTTGAACAAACTGCTGTTGAGTCAGCGTTGCTGCGTAGAGTCGAAAGTAGCACCTGCGTCACCAAAGAAGCTCTGTCGTGTTCTTGGATAACACACAGGACTTAGTAGAATTTTATATAAAACACAACACAAGCCAGTTAGGTAAATACCAAAGCAAAACAATGATCAAGGAAGTGAATGTTACAAAAGAACGCATACAGTATCAGAAGCTGTGCGCCTTGTCAGTATATTTCGAACGTTCAAACACTCGGTCATAACTGAGTTAAAAATAGCAGAAAAATAATATAACATGGCAATTCATTTACACAGCTTCAAGACCGAGATATCCATAAAAAACTCCACCACACGAGGTTGGGTACATTGCGCTTTATGCAAAGAAGCGTAAGAAGGTCATAGCAGGAAAGGCTTTTGTATAATTCTTTGTCGCATTTTCTTGCCCAGTTTTGCCCATACAAAGTTTTACTGAAGTTTGCTTCTACTTACAAAAGCAGATTTTAGCACTGCGCTTTATGAGAGTACTTAGCAACGTTTGACTCTAAGAGTAACGACAATGGCCTGACTTACCACCTCCAGTCATTACTGTTCCAGTTCTACCACCGCCGTAACACATGTCTTAATCGATGGCAATTTATAGCTAACTGCAGCTTCTTGTGCACTTTAAGCATCAAGGCCGCAAGGCGTAACCAGCTCTAGCAAAAAAGTCACCAGAAAACATGGGCCAAAATCCTGCAGCGCTTTGGGTTGCATATTGCGCACGTTATTGGTGTACGAAATCTATTGAGCTTTTCTGTAAGAGTAGACAAAGCCTTGCACTTTTGAGCAAAGTTAATCGATGATGTGTCCCAGGGTTGCACTGCAGAAAACGTATTTGTAAACAATCAGATATAACATTTGAACTGAGCATCCGATTGATGCGGCGAGTGAATCAATTGAAAGAGCGGGAAATTCTGCACAATCGGGATAAATTTCAGGTTGATTAACCAGAAACTACAGGAGTAGTGACCAGCCTAGTTAGATGGTACCGGAAATTCGGTCAGATTCAGCATACACATGAAAATGTGAAAATTACTTGGGACTGAAGAACTGGACAGGCAAATGAAGCTGATATTCTGAAAGAGCATATTCGTTTTAGTATGGGCTGCAAGTGACAGCTCTCTAGGTGCCTTCGACAAAGAGTAATTGATCTACATTTGCATGTCATGCCTAAAAATCGTGATCAAAAAGGTCATCTTCAAAGCTTCACAGCTCCCAAACAAAGCCGAATCGGTGGGTTTGCCTGTAGGTTTTGATACATCCTTACATGGTCAGCTTATGTTGAAAATATCAGCTCTGGAGCTCGTTGCCACATAGGCACTTCTTTCAACTGAAAGACACGTCTATTTCGGGTCCGCCGAACTTTAATAAATCGCGTCTGAATCTGGCAGTTTTCATCGTATTCAGTTGTTCTCTATTGCGTTTGAAAGAGCGGTAAAATCTGAATAAGTGTGTCTAATTTCAAGGTGCTATCACGAAAGCTGCCAATTTGATAGCAGTTGAAAGAGCATGGAGGAGCCAAATCTGGGAGATCCGGCGCAGCACCCTTCTTCAAACCATTACTCCGGTTTGAGTATGGCCAGAGCGAAACCGATGCGGCTGTGGGGGTTTCATAATAGGTACAATTCAAATGAGCCAATAAAAATGGGGGGTCAAAAAATTCCATCGGCCGCCCACTGCCTCACTTTTTCTGGCAAGGACTCTTATGTTTTTCGCTGTAACAGAAGGATTGTAGCTGAACAAGAAACTAAAACGATTATTTTCCAAACGCCAGAAACTGCTTTGCATGCATAGAATACATTTTCTAAATTGAAAGAGACAGTGACAAACTCAAACAACATTATTTGCAGAGTACAGTTTGGAAAGCAGCAATTCCGCTAAAGCCAGTGCATTCAACAATAGCACTCAATGCAGATTGACGCGTGCAACAGATGATGAAGATGACGAAATTGATATGGATACAAGTACTGATGATCTCTATGGGTATGTGGACATACCACCAATGCCTGAGCCAATACCACCAACAGCTGAATGCTTTGTTGGCCCAGGCAAAGCTGTCAAGACCAACGATCAGACCCCTTGTGGCGATGGTGCCATGGGGGAACTGATTCGACTGTCTGACATTGACACCAAGACATGCCAAGTTGGTGCTTCATTGGAGGACATAGCGCACAGCAACAACGTAAAGTACATTCTTCAACTTCTCCTTGCCAGAACAGATGGTGTCTTCATTGATGATGTGCACTCAAAAGAGCATGAAGAATACCTGAAAAACACCTATGTTTGCAAAAAGCATTTGGAAGAGTTTAGGGCAAACTGGTTCAACTACCACAAACGTAGCATTCGAAATCGAAAAGCCCCTGGGCAAAAATATTCCTGTTCTATTCAAGCATTGACAGATGTTCCCCCTGTGCACATACAACCAGCTGAAGCAAACAAAATGGTAACATGGAAGGATTCAAAAGAATTTCTGGCAGTAAAAAACGCACTTCTTCCTGTTCGACTTCATAAGCGAATTTTTCATGAAAGTAGCATAAATTTAAAACGTACTGTTCATTTTCAATTTTCAGCTATCTGCAAGTATCATCAAAAAGAAATTCGCAACATTATAACTGCAGAGCAGCAAAAACAGGTAAAATTGTTTATCTCGTTTGAAAACAGAAGGCATTCAAATCATAGTTGGATTATACTATATAGGGATTGTTTTGCTTGCTCGGTATTATGAAAGAATTGCATATTATGTACTATACATAATCTAATAACTGTATTGCATTGCTAATCATATTGCTGTTCTTCACTGATGCATGGAATGAATTGATTTCAGGAAGCAACAACTGAGAAACCACAAGAACATCCAGGTCCCGATTTTCGACAGGATGTGGACCAGGGTTGGGTAGCTGTTAAAAACACGTTATTAACACGTGTTAAAAACACGTTATTAACACGTGTTATTAACACGTTAATAACACGTTATTAACATGAGGCTTGTAAATAATTCGAATTAGTGTAAAAAAATATTTTAAGCTTCCCGCAACTAGGGATGCATCCAGCGCTTCATAGAATGATTATTTACCGTACTTCTGCTAGTTATTTAGACCTTCAACAGTCTGACTACTGACTTAGTATAGTAAACACATGGACGACTAAAAACTACTGGACACGAATCGACCCCAACGCCCGTTTCCACAGTAGGCGTACTTTCAAAAGGCCGTATCTTTGGAACCGTTCGACCTACAATCAATATAAATACATCTTTAGAATCGCCACCGTGTGAGGAATCCAATTCCGTGCTCAAATCACTTCCATAGGGACCATATAAAAAGTTCATTTTTTCCGTGGCGCAAATTAGGATTACCAAGCAACGTTGCGCAGATTAGAATGCAAATTCAACCAGAGCTCAAGCCCCTCTACAACTTTGGTCATGAAGCCCAAAACCCTCCGAAGCATCCGTAAGAAGTTATTCGCAAAAATCTATTTATTCATTGAACTTAGAAACGGGCTGTAGTAATCCAGATGAGTGCGCTAATTGGAGTGATTGCACAGCAAACTGCCAATACAATAGGGCAGGGCCTCAATAACGAAGCAATTGTCGAGCAACACCCACTATATTTTCAGGAAACATACTTTATATCACCACAGAAATACCATAAGTAATAGCTCAGACTACTGTTATTTTAATATATTAATATTAAAATAAAACTATTATTAATAGTGCCATTTTAATAGTATTAAATCTATATTAATATTAAAATAGAGGGCCTACTATTATATTAAATTAAATTAAAAATACAAAGAGGGGCTGAATATTAAAATATATTTTTAATAGTATTTTAATAGCATTTTAATAGTTTGACAATGAAGGAGTTACCTACAATACTAGAATTTATATCAGAATTTTTACCTCAGAAAATGATAAAAATTGAAGATGTCTGACAGCCCTCTGAATCTCGAATCTTGGAAACTGTGGAACTTTTCTCAGTAATAGGCATGACTGACAAAAGGACCTTAATCTACTCAATAACCTATGTATGTACAGTACGTACAGAAAAATCTTTTCCTGTCAAAAATGTCTCTATAACTATGCATTAATCTTTTCTTTCAAATTTTAAAGCCTAGGTTCTGTTCGAATGCAATTTCGAATATCTTAACAGGTCGTCTGCGGAAGGGGAGATGGGACGGGTCGGGTTTGGTGGGTCTGGCGCCGGCCGGGGGTCTGAGCCCAAATTTTGGGAGGGGGTTGGGCACTAAAAAGGCTCAAAAATCGCAAAAAATTGCAATTTTTCGGCAAAAATCGTCTAGAATCGCTAATTTGGGCTGAAATACAGCTAGTGCTGTTTTACAGGCGATTTTGGCAATTTTTATGTCTGAAATTGCAAGAAAATCGCAAAACGTCGTCTCGAGGGTGCGTTACCCCCATCCGGGGGTCTGGCCTAACTCGAGTGGGGGGCAGACCCCCAGACTCCTCTGTTACATGTATGCTTAAAACCATGTTCAGACAAAGCCATTTTAAAAAGAATGGTCATGAATTTACAGAGAGAAATGCTTCTAAGTTGGATCTCTGATTAAATTTTTAACTTACACTAGCAATTTCAAGCAAAAGATGTTGTTTCACCAATTCGCTAAAGTGTGTCCAAAGCTTTTTAAGTTCATTTTAGAATCTACTATTAAAATGCTATTAAAATACTATTAAAATTGTTATTTAATAGTATTAATATTAAATCTAAATTAAAACTAGCACGGGACTATTATATTAATATTAAATTAAAATTAAAATCGGCTAGTTCTATTATATTAATATTAAATTAAAATAAAATTTCACTATTAAAATAACAGTAGCTCAGACACTGTACCATGAAAGCAGGACCATTTAAAAGGCATCTTTCCTTACAGTCAGCGACTACGTCCAAACTTTGTTATCTTGGCTTGCGCAGCGCACTGGGCTTAATACCAGAAATAGAGAAATAGTGAACTTCTTGACCAGGTTTTTGCACATGCAGTTGAAAAATTTAGTCAAGAATTCGGGTGAACGAGTGACTCTGCAGACAGGAAAGCTCAGACACGAGAATGTCCAGCAACTGGAAATCCTTTTCTAACAGCAACAAGACGGTTTCAACCATACATGTATTAGGGGGTTTAGGGGCGGTTATTCACTGCTGGAAAGGCCAACCCCCTCACCCCCACGCGAGACAGGTTAAGGGACCCCTCTACCCGACCCATGAGAGTGATTCGGAAACTGGTCTTTTCAGTCAGTTACAGACCAGTGAATGATTTACTGTTTTCATAATGCTGTTGCACTGTTATGTTTCTATATAATACTGCAATACCCTTTTAAATGATTACCTTATGGCCATGAAATAGTGTTTACTAGGCTTTTGCCATGCTGCTGGAGCAAATTCAGGCGTTTTTGAATTTTCAACAGGTTTTTATGTTAATTGTCACTGCACAAGAAAGTGGGCCATTTTGCGGGCCATGAGGAAGCAAAGAATTGAATGAGATTGTTGAAAATTTACATGTAGATGTAGTTTTGAAAGAAAAGAACGAATTTGAAGTCTGTTTTGCCCTAGCTCTCTTTCTTCATCTGATATAGAACCCAGTACCTTCCACAGTATGACGAAACTCAGTGTTGCTAAACTTAAAATTTAGATACTGATACATATGTAAAAATACACGCTGAATCTCATGGTGACATCTATTTTTTTGTTTAAAATCGAAAATTCCATTTTTTCGGACTCTGAAATATTTAAAGCGAAAAAAACTCAAATTTTTGTCATAGGAAAAGTCGTTTGAATGGCTTAAAAGATGCACCATTTTGTCCTCTTTTGAATGGTATAAAGATATCTAGGGGTTGAATGGGGTGGACGGGCCACTTTGGCCGTTTGAATGCTCAAAAATCGATCATCTATTTCACTTTTTCTCAAAATAAATGCTTTAGGATTAGTTTGTTCAGGTTATATGCATAACACTAATTGCAGAATGACGTTTTCATGCCTCAGATAGTTTAAACAGACCATTTGCTACTGCTTTCACATCTGCATATAGGTGTCTCCTTCTGAGGTGCGCCATTTTGAGCATGACTTATGTGTGATACAGTAAGCGCCAACTCTTCTGTCAATTTCATGCAGAACGCAAAAGTTCAATGATTATTTTACATTTCTTTTATATTTTACTTTGTATTGTTTACTTAGTCGGTTTAATAGACATATTTTGAATTTGAACTTAATCGGATCATTAGTTCAAAATATGTGACTTATTGGATAAAGGTGGTTTTTATAAAAATGGTCAAAAACGCCCAATATGTAGTTTTGGTTTTTTTGTCTATGCAATTTTTTGGTTGTTCAATTTCCACTAAACCAATGTATTTGGTAGAAGACAACGAAATATATCTAATGACGATATCCACAGATTGCTCAAACAAGCTATTCCTGAGAAATACATGAGCAAGGTGTAGATTGTAGATAGGTTCTGACTGATAATATAACAAATAATGGTACCAAATAATATGTTCTGATATACCAAATAATAGGTGGTTTACTCAGTTTTACAGGCAATATTTGCAATTTTCGTTCCTGAATTTGTAAAAAATGCGACTAACTGGCCAAAAGATTATAAGTGAGACGAGTGGCTTTCGGCTTGCGGCGGCAAGTACATAGTAGAGGGAGAGGTTTAATGAGTTTGGACTTCGGCATTGCACAACGCAACAAAACAATTCGGTCTCGCTCGGCATCAAAATGAAGAGTTTATTGCGACTACACAAACAAACAATGACAATAGGAATGCAAAGGCTGAGTATAAATCTTTCAATTACATCTCAAAAAATTGGAGGAGGCTGGCTTTTTTGGTTTGGGCAAGCCCTCAGTTTTTTTCTTTTCCCAATTTCTTCCTGAAATGGCCAGATGTTCTGTTGTGTGGTTTATTCTGCATGGTTGATATGTTCAACATTTTGATCCAATCAGGCTGTTGTTTTAGAGATGAGATGTGGCTCTTTGAATGCATATGCATTTCATTTGCTAGGTAGAAAATGACAAAAATGAAAACATTGTAGGGCTTCTACAACAACACTACAGTATGTAAATTGTAGAAACAAGTCAAGTTGACCATGTGCGGAAAATACACCAGAATTGCAAATAATTGACCCAAAAATTGTTTCCATGAATATTTTTGGGGCTGCATTTCTTGATGAGCGCAAGCCCTTGAAACCCCACCTCAAGTTACCCAACTGTTCCTGAAAATATCGTAATGGTGTGCGGAAAATAGAATAGGGAGTAGGGACAACCTCAGGCCTGTGGTGAGCGTTTCTGAGTTACAGTGTCGTCAAATGCCATTTTTGACTGTGTTGCTAACTGAAAATTATAGTTTTCAGGTTTTGATCAAAAGCAGTTTCAGTGAAGATTTGAATGTCAGTTGACAGTGTTGTTGTAGAAGCCCTACAATGTGTTCATTTTTGTCATTTTTGCTAGCAAATGAAATGCATATGCATTCAAAGAGCCGCATCTCTAAAACAACAGCCTGATAGGATCAGAATGTTGAACATACCAACCTTGCAGAATAAACCACACATTAGAAAAACACCGGGCCATTTTCAGAAGAAATTGGAAAAGCAAGAAATCTGAGGGCTTGCCCACACCAGAAAAGCTAGCCTCCGCCAATTTTTTGAGATCCAATCTTTGTGCCAGTTAGTCGTTTTTATAGAAATTCAGGAACGCATATTGCTAATGTTGCCTGTAATACTGAGTAAACCACCTATCGTTTGGTACTATATTGCAGACAGAACATATGTACAATCTAGTACATCTTGCTCATTTATTTCTCACTAATAGCTGGTTTGAGCAATCTGTGGATATCGTCATTACAATGTAGATATATTTCGTTGTCTTCTACCAAATACATTGGTTTAGTGGAAATTGAACAACCAAAAAATTGCATAGACAAAAAAACCAAAACTACATATTGGGCGTTTTTGACCATTTTTATAAAAACCACCTTTATCCAATAAGTCACATATTTTGAACTAATGATCCGATTAAGTTCAAATTCAAAATATGTCTATTAAACCGACTAAGTAAACAATACAAAGTAAAATATAAAAGAAATGTAAAATAATCATTGAACTTTTGCGTTCTGCATGAAATTGACAGAAGAGTTGGCGCTTACTGTATCACACATAAGTCATGCTCAAAATGGCGTACCTCAGAAGGAGACACCTATATGCAGATGTGAAAGCAGTAGCAAATGGTCTGTTTAAACTATCTGAGGCATGAAAACGTCATTCTGCAATTAGTGTTATGCATATAACCTGAACAAACTAATCCTAAAGCATTTATTTTGAGAAAAAGTGAAATAGATGATCGATTTTTGAGCATTCAAACGGCCAAAGTGGCCCGTCCACCCCATTCAACCCCTAGATATCTTTATACCATTCAAAAGAAGACAAAATGGCGCATCTTTTAAGCCATTCAAACGACTTTTCCTACGACAAAAATTTGAGTTTTTTTCGCTTTAAAAATTTCAGAGCCCGAAAAATTGGAATTTTCGATTTTAAACAAAAAAATAGATGTCACCATGAGATTCAGCGTGTATTTTTACATATGTTTCAGTATCTAAATTTTAAGTTTAGCAACATTGAGTTTTGTCATACTGTGGAAGGCACTGGGTTCTATATCAGACGAAGAAAGAGAGCTGGGGCAAAACGGACTTCAAATTCGTTCTTTTCTATCAAAACTACATCTACATGAAAATTTTCAACAATCTCATTCAATTCTTTGCTTCCTCATGGCCCGCAAAATGGCCATTTTGGCCCGCTTTCTCGTGCAGTGACAATTAATAACACTGTTATTAACGTTATTAACACTGTTAATAACAGGTCTGAATTTTTAACTGTTAATTATACAACCCTGATGTGGACAGACATCCAAAGACAAACCCACCCTCGGAAAAACTTGCAGAACTATTCACCAATGACAATCTACAAAAAAAAAGCTATCAGTCAAGATGTTGTTCTGTGCTGTCAGTACAGTACAGCGTTTGCGCCCCAGTGCCCAGCAACATTTGAAGCAGATGCGATGAAGTCAGCGGCGCAACTATTTTGGGATCAAAGATTACCTCCAAAGTTTGAGCAGTTGATGCATCATATTGGAGATGCATACACCAATGCTCAATCAAGCCCAGAAAAGAAAACGATCCTGTCTATTGTCGCACCCACACTGACGTACTCACAGCTGCAGAAGTATGTCCCAGGACTAACCCACCATATGTTTTTTGCCCCTAAATCGGAAAAAATCCCCCCAAATTTGGGGGGAATCCCCCAACCTGGCAACACTGGTTGCCAGACCGCTGGCTACCTCTTATCAGAGGCCTGACAGAGCCAAACCGGTTTTTCTCTCTACCTTTAATTATTACATCTACCCGGACCATATACATGTATGCGGCGTCCGGACTGAATCTGCTGGCACTAAGTTGTCAGATTTGGTCCGGCCGGACCAAATATGGTGCCGTATTTGGTCCGGCCGGACCAAATATTGCCCGGACCAAATCTGACGCGACACCGGCAAGTTATTTTTTAGCAAATTTTTGCGTTTTTTTGCAATTTCAGACACAAAAATGCCAAAATTGCCTGGAAAACAGAACTTTTTAGTTGTATTTGAGCTCGAATTAGCGGTTTTTGCCATTTTTAGCGTTTTTTGTGCCGAACCTCCCTCCCAATATTTGGACTCAGGACACCGACCCCCGGCTGACACAAAACCCACGCCAAGCCCCTTCCCCCTTTGGCAGATGATCTGTTACATGCATGAGGGTGTATTTTCTATTTATTTCTAAAATGTTGCTTTTAGTTTGTTTACTTCCACAAAGAGAGCTTGATGCCCGCTGATTTGCCACCACGCGAGGAGTCTGACGGCGAAGTGGAGTTGGTGACGCGCTAAGAGCGGTTCCGTTGCTTTCGCCAACGGATTCACGGAGCACGATTTCCAGTCACTGCGCAGATTCGATTTGGTGCCATATGGTGGCGACACCTACATGGTTGTCACTAGAGTGCGAACAATACCTAAAAAACCCAATACCCCAATACCCAATACCCAATACCAATACCTGAGACCCCCAATACCCCAATACCCAATACCCAATACCCAATACTTGCGTAGCTGGGCCAAAAATTTCATTTCAGTGAACAGGTACATTCTAGTTGTGTAGACAAGATTTTTGGCACTGAAATTAAAATTTTTAAGAGGCTGATTGGCCCGCTGCCCAAGCAGGGCGAGAAAATTTTAAAAAATTAGCCTTTCAGAAAGCATTTAGAAGCCGTTTTAGGCGTAAAATTAGCAGAAATGAACAGTTTTGGTACTTAATATTTCGTAATTCAGTCGTGTTTCTTTTCCGGCGATTTTTTCCTACTCGGGCGGAAATTAAATTATGTGCAGCACCGTCATGGGTACGGTGCTAGTACATTACGGTAACATTAAATGTCGCCATATATATTTTAGATAAGAACAGAGAAATTAATTACTGATGTAGCGCTTAGAAAAGCGTACACTTTAGGAAATTCTACTAACGTTTAGTTGATTAGGCGTCTATATAAACGATGACATTCCACAGGAGGGTCGGCTGAAATGCGACCATAGACGACACACCAGAAGGGGGAGGGGTTAGCAAAGAACGATGTCGCTTTTTTCGGAATTTTAGGGAACTTTGTTGTATTATTTTCAATTTAAGTACATTCTGTCAAACGTTTCTACAATGCGGAAAAGCTTCCCAGAGTGGTTGTAGGGATTTATTCTATTGATTGCGCAGTATGCTAACAAGAAAACATGACAGTTCTGTATGTACTGGAATTTTATCGGGAGGGGGTAAACCAAAAACGACGTCGTCTTAGAGGAGGGGTCCCCTAGAAACGACGCAAGGCGATTTTGGGGTGAGGGGGCTCCGAAAAATCGGGATTTTGAACGATGTCGTTTATGGACGGCTCTTTAACGCGAAAAAAGCTTACTAAACCGAATCGTCGACAAACTTTTTCGATATTTTTCGCATCAATTTTTCAGGTCAACATCGATTTTTCTCTGTTTATAATTGTCCAATTTAGTATTGGGTATTGGGGGGTAAAAACCCCAATACCCAATACCCAATACCCAATACCTGGAAAACACCCCAATACACCCAATACCCAATACCCAATACCCAATACCAGTTCGCACTCTAGTTGTCACCAACAACAAGTTGGAGCGCGCGATCTTCGGCGTCAAGTGCGATACGGACGGCGCGAAGGTCTTTGTTCTCAGTTCAGTCTCCGATTCGGACACAGGGCCAGGTCAATATGAGGCTGGGGTCGAACCCGGTGAGGACTGCCTACTGTTGTTTAATACCGGATTTTTCAAATGCGTATGCGTATGCGTATACGCATTCCAATTACAAATGCGTATGAGTTTGCGTATACGCATTGCAAAAACCAATGCGTATTTTGCGTAATGCGTATGCGTAATGCGTACCGGAGATTTCCGCTTATAAGACCACCATACTGTAGTTAGAAGACCATGGTCTTTAAATAGGTTTTTGTTTCCAGTTATAGGACCACGGTCTTCAAATAGGTGGTCAGAAAACTGGCTTCATAAACACCCATTTTCCAGCTAAAAGACCATGGTCTTAGTTTAATTGACCGATTTTAGCACACAATTATCAGTTGTTAAAGTGAACAAAAGCTGTCCATCCTGAGAAAACAAAGGCGGAAGTACATAATATAGCTAAAACATGATTCTGATTTTTGTTTTGAACGCAATACAATACCTGCTATGCTTCAACATACCCTTTCTTTTTGTAATTTCAAGTAAAGTTTTACAAGTCAAGCGAAAACTGGGCAGGCATGTCTGGAACAGCCATCTATTTAGGTGAAAAACAAATTCAACTATTGGCAAAAAAATCTTTTTTTGCTGTGAAATAACATTTTCCAGTTATAAGACCATGGTCTTCGAAAGGGCGCCAAAAAGTGACACTAAATTTGGGCATTTTCCAGTTATAAGACCAGGTCCTATAAGTGGAAAACTCCGGTAATCTCAGAAACAATCAGAAATTTCTCTGAGCAGCTTGTTTGTCTCCACAGTGCGTTGTTTAGGTATCCAATAATCAAATTCCTGCCTTGAAATGAATTGCAACGCAATTTTTTGAGCAAATTTTGGAGATTTTTCACAATTTCAGAAGCAAAAATTGCCAAAATTGCCTGAAAAACTGCACTTTTAGCTGCATTTGAGCCCAAATTTCAAAGGAAATCCGAAGGTGCTGGGTTCGGTTCCCAGCTACGCCCTTGCATATGCCTAACTTTTTACCTTTTTTCTATTTAGCGACTTTTAACGATTTTTAGCCGAAATATTGCGATTTTTGAGCTTTTTTAGTGCTCAGCCCCTCCCTAGAATTTGGGCTCAAACCCCTCCGACCGGCGCCAGACCCCCCAGCCCCCCTCCCTATTCGGCGGATGACCTGATTACATGTATGGTATGTACTGTACGTATGTTTTCAACAGGCAAGAGATTTTATGCGCTTTCCAACAAAAAATCAGTCGAATGCTCATTTCCTGAAGAGGTCTAATAGCAATCAAATTTACAATAAACATACGCAGTGGAAGCAAAGCACAAACAGATAGCCTGCCCATGCAACACAACTGATGTCTCCCAAAACCGTGTAAACTCTAAATGCACGGTTTTGTCGCACATTTCCTTTCCTGTTAAAACTTAGCCTCTTTTTAAATATTAGCAAGCCCAGCTTAGTTAAAGCTTTAAATGCCTCAGAATATTTCTGGTGCCCACACAACACACTAAAAAGTATGAAGAATGACCATTTGGTAACAATCTGAACTAAATATTTGCAAGACATTCGAAAATGTAGCTATTTTTCAGACCCAATACGCATTACGCAAAAATATGCAAACTTTTGGCAGAATGCGTAATAATATTGCGTAATGAAATTCAAATGCGTATGCGTATGCGTATGCGTATACGCATTCTGAAATGCAATGCGTACTTTGCGTAATGATATGCGTAATGCGTATACGCATGCAACAGTAGGACTGCCGCACTCGTTTTTACGATAGGCATGACCAGGTATTCGATAGGTAGTTTGTAGTTCTTCTATTTTTATTGTCTTTGCATTGTAGGCAGTACTGTTCTACGAACGGTTAGACAGAAAACCTGCTGACTGGTACTGTTTCCCAGTTAATTTATTTTCTAATTAACTTGCTATTAACTTGCTTGTAACTGTCAGAAATTTTATTTACTAGCTATTTACTTGCTAGACAGACACCGCAATTTCAAATTTAGTTTGCTATTAACTTGTTATTTGCTAGAAATTTGCTATCTATTTGCTGTCAATTTGCTAAAATTTGCTCCAATTTTTTCACTCAACCAAATGATGCCTTCGAGATTTTCCGATTATAAGACCACCATAGTTATTATAAGATCATGGTTTTCAAAAGGGCTTGAAAAGTGACCTATTGGGGCATTTTCCTATTTGTCTTATAAGTGGAAAACTCCGGTAGCGTTTAGAATCAAAACTATACATTGTATCTCAGTTTCAAGGAGCTGAACAAGCACCAGCAGGAAGAGAAGCACATTCTAACTTTATCCCTAACATAAACACATTCAGTAGTTTTCTATTTGCCGAATCTACTGTCAGCCTAGAGACTGACTTTTGCCCATACTTGGCTATAGCCCTACTAGCTATATGCGTAGCGTAACCATCGTGAAGATTATGATCGTTGATCCGTTCGCACTGACCCTTGCAGTCCTCTACACTTCGCACCAAGTAAATAGCAACCAGGTTGCGTCTTTTGTATCGGAATACCGTATTCTCTAACGGGTCTTTCCACTCTCTTTCAGGCACCTTTGCCATTGCCGGAACCAGAAGCGTGTCACCATTGGGAAAGGCTATAAAACAATATCAATAATATTAACATGGAGATTAATGTACGTGTATGTGTGACGGGAGCGAGGGTTTGTCGGAAGTAAGCTTTAGGAAGTCCTGTTCGTCTGTGGCCAGAGGGCGAGGGTTTGTCGGAAGTAGCTAAAACTAAGAGGTTTTGTGCGGGCTCGGGAACTGCACACGATCACTAGCAAAAGCTTTTATTAGTTTTACAACAGCAGAATTACGATACCTATAGTGAGTCCTGTTCGTTTATGGCCGGACCACAAGGTCGCGACCGACTGCTACCACCGACTGATTGAGCGGGTTGGCGCAGAGTATTTAAGAGTCAAAACCCGGTTTCGAGGCCGCGAGATGGCGGCCTAGGCGAGCAGTGACACCAAAAGCAGTGACACCGACCCAGACTCATCCATCTTGAGGCCCGAACTTCGAATTTCAGACCCAGTTCTGCGTGGGCCCGGTCAACCAGTGTGGAACAATTTAGCCGGTGGTTAATTAACAGAGCAATCGGAGCGCGCGCAGGAATTTACAGTCAAAGACATTACACTAAAATATTGCCTACGAAAAACACGTCGTTACAATACCAGTACGTCACATTAAATCACCTTAAACACCCTAGAAAACTGGCTCTGACTGACGCCTCTTCTCCGTTAAAAAAACGGGTCTGCCAACGGCTATCTTTCTTCTTGCGTGCTCGCTTCCTGCTGCTGCTGCTGCTGCTGCTGCTCCTGAAAAGACAGCCTTACTGTGTCTGCGGACACTTAGTAAAAGGTACTGGATGTCACAACGGTATCAATATCGACGTCCCTTTTGGTAAGTTCATCTCTTTACATGACTAAATAAAAATTTTCCGCCTACCGAAAGCCATTCTAGCTTTCTTTACCAAACAGAATTAAAGTAAAACCTACCATACTTATTCTCCAGATCCGAAAGCCTAATATTGATGATATTGTTTTATAGCGTTCCCCAACGGTGACACGCTTCTGGTTCCGGCAATGGCGAAGGTGCCTGAAAGAGAGTGGAAAGATCCGTTAGAGAATACTGTATTCCGATAGAAAAAACGCAACCTGGTTGCTATTTACTTGGTGCGAAGTGTAGAAGACTGCAAGGCTCAGTGCGAACGAATCAACGATCATAGTCTTCATAAGTAAGTATTTTACACACCTTGGCCAAAGGACCGGCCAAAGGACCGGCCAAAAGACCGGACCAGTCCACAAAAAAGTGGAACCTCTATCAAAAGCAACTGTACAGCCGATTTTTCAAAAGTGGGTTAGAGAAATTTACGGTCGGTTGTTCGACTTTCGGTTCCATAGATATGGGTCCTCAACCATTCTAAAAGTGAAATTTTATTCACTTTAAAAACAGCCATTATTGCGACACATGACCATCTTTGACGGCCCATATCTATGGAACCAAAAGTCGTAGAACCGATATTTAGACATCGATAGAATCCTCCGGACCTACAGAATTAAATACTAAAATGTGCAAGCATGAGAGTTCTTGCGCAGGTTAGTGTTTTTGTAAAATGGTACTTCAATTCATTATTTGTACCCAAATAGACAAGCAGTCGAAACTTTAATTGTAATGTAGAACATTATGCTGATTTCGATTCTGATATAACATTGCTTGGATGTAGTGATGTAAAATTATGGAATTTGAATTTCAATTCAATTACAATTAAATTATGGGCTCCATGTTTAATTTCAATTAAATTAAATTGAATTTATTGAAATAGTTTTCCATTATTTTCAATTACAATTATATTTTCAATAAATTATGGAACCTCGGAAAATTTCAATTCTAAAAGTTTTTCAATTATTTTTTCAATTTTTTGAAAATTGTTCTATTTTTGCTGTTAAAAGACAGTAACACTAACAGCGACCCAAGACTTCGAAAAATGCCCATGTACGTACAAGCTTACAGACACCTGGTTAGCCTGTTAACCAAACAGGCGAGGAAATATTAAAAAGTTTCTTTTAAAAACGCATAAAATGGCATTCTGGGGGAAATTTACAGATATTTCATTATTTTCAGTACTTAATCTAAAGTTTTCAGCATTTTTATGCAACATCACTTCCTAGTAGTGATGCAACCGGGAATACCGGGAATATCGGGAAATCGATCAAAAACCATGCAGCATGATAAAACATAAATGGTTTCAACATCCGGTTTAGCTATTGATATCATTTCTAGTCCGTTTTTTTTCAAGGATTTTCTCTCAGAACGGGCTAAACCACAGGACACTGTGAAATCAGATTTATGTTGAATGGGTTAGTTAGTTGGTTTGACAATGACAGGCACCAGGCAGCTCGATGTCAATTGGATCAAAAAAGTTATGTAAGAATAGCCAATCAATGAGTGGCTTTGCTTTGCTCAATTGAAGGCCTTTATAAAGTTGGAAGCTTAGAAGATAAAGTTTACGGCCTAATAAACCAATATAAAAATATTTGGAACAAAAGGAAAAGCTGCAAAACATGGTTGCTCGCTCAAATTGACAAATACTAGCAGTCATTTGAAATCTTATTCAAAGTTTTGCGTGCCGCTGGTAGTGGCAAAAGAAAGTTGGATATGCAGTAGATGTCGTCACTGAAATACGAAGTTTCTGCTAAAAACTGTCAATACTGCTTTAAAATATATTTCCCGGTATTTCCCGGTATTAAGAATGTGCGAACCGGGATTGGAAACCGGGAGTGAAAATACCGGGAATTCCCGGGCTCTTCGGGAAATACCGGGATCCCGGTTGCATCACTACTTCCTAGGTACCTTCGCCAAAAAGGGGCGTAAACCCACCATACACGAAAAAATCATTGTTTTGACTTTTATGAACTACAAAATAAAAAGCAGAGCACAAAATATTACAAAACAAAGTGAGGTCAGTATAAAGAGGTGACAAACCTTAAATAGGTTTTTGTTTGACGTCTTTAGCGCCTCTAATACTTACGCATTTCCTTACATTCACCCCAGGAAATAATTGAAAACATAATTGAAATTCCAGGCGATTTTCAATTAAATTACAATTAAATTATGGCCCAACTTTTGAATTTCAATTAAATTAAATTAATTGAATTGAAATTAAAAACGGGCCCATTATGCGAATTTCAATTACAATTAAATTAATTTTTTACATCACTACTTGGATGTATATTTGTTTTTTAGATATGGTCTTCGATAGCCCACCAATCAACTGAAAATGCAGCAGATCGAATTTTGAGTTGTCAGTACTTTAGCCATAAAAACAATGCAATTATCTTTAAAATCAGTCATTTTTGCCAGAAATCTGTCCGCTGAGTCAGTGACGAGTTATGAAGAAATCACCCTTTTACCGGAGTCTGCCATATTATCGTCATTTTTGAAGAGCTGTATCCTCGGGTTCCCATTTGTGCTAAGTAGTAAATAAATTTATTCAACAAGTAAGAAAAGCCTACATACCATGTGGGCATGTGGCCCATCTGGGTTATTGCTGGATTATATCTGGTGTACAGTACATGTGCGTTGTATAAAGTTATTTTTTATACCACTTCTGTCAGATAGAGGGGCGAGCTGGGCCGATTTCCGGATCGAAAGCCCTTACCCTGAATGAATTGAGAAATATGAAGGCATTCCAATTTTGTGCGGAAGCGAGCAAAAGACTGTAAGTGAATGATTTCAGAAGGCAAGTTATTCCAAATACGTACAACTCTATGTGCGAACAAGTTTTTGCTCACATCAAGACCAAAATGCTTAGGATATAATTTTAAACTGTGATCTCTAGTACGTGATTCAAGGACAAACGTAAACAAACACTCAACGGGCAAATCTGCAAGACCCCTGACTATCTTGAAAACCATTACAAGGTTTAGAGACGCTCTTAGCCTGTAAACTTACATAGTGTTTCATGGACTGGCTCTTTAGAAGTTTTCTGCATTGAATTTTGAAAATAGACTATGAAAGAAAGATGCAGGAGTCCTTAATTGACAACTGTACTGTTTCAAAAACCGATACGGTATGATGAGCTGAAAAGCTGAAAAGTTGTGTTTTGGCCATGGGTAGTTTACGCTGTCCCGTGTGTCACGGCGGTCGCGGCACCCATTGCAGCGGCGTGTTTGTGGGTTCGAAATACTGTTGAATAGTCCGGGATAAAAAAATAGGTTCAGGTTCAAGTCAAGTCCAACATCGAAATTTCAGCTTCAAGTCCATCATCTAAAAAACCTGAAGAATAGGTTCAGGTTAAAGTCAATTGATATTTCCAAAAAACTGTAGAAATTTTGCGCTGTTTGCAACTTCTCTGAGCTATAAGACTTTCTACTGGCAGTGAAAAACATAGATCAGACTTTCCAGGATAGTGTACTTTCGTTTTCTGACATTTTCGGTTTAAAAAATAGGTGTAAAACATTAAATCATTAAAATTTTGTGCAATCCAACCGAAAATTTTACAAATTTTGCCTAAAACTGAACAACAGTAGTTGGGTTGGGTGTGGTAATGCTGTTGCCTATGAAAAACACCAAACTCGTTGGGGACCTGCACATTGTATGTATCTGTTTGGCCTAAACTTGAACACATTCCGACATACCGAACTGGACGGGGGTTGATGTTCACGTCCTTGATGGATAGAAAGGTGAAAAGGTTAGGCATGTGCAAGAGCGTAGCTGGGAATCGAACCCAACACCTTCGGATTTCCGGTCCAATGCACTAACCACTATGCTGCTCGCCGATGCCAGATAAACACCTTAACTTTAGAGATGTGCACGGGCCCGGTATGCCCGTCAACGATTTTGGACGGGCCGGGCTGGGCCGGGCCCGATTTTGATGCCCGTCGGGCATGTATAAAGAACAGCAGAATACAAAAAAGAACACCTTGATTAGCTTAGCATTGCCCCAAATGAATTCAAAATACTCGCCGTTTTACCGTATGCAGAATTATTTTAACAGTATTTCAGCCTTTTTTCAGTATTTGTACCCCACCTGCCGACCAACTAAATTTTAAGCCACAATTTGGAGCTCAGGCTTAGATTTAGGGAACGACCGGAACCGGATTTTTGGGTCCGATCGGAATCGGAATCGGAACTCAAGCACAGTTCCGAATCGGAATTTTTCGGAATCGGAACTTTTTTGAAAATCGGTTTAAAATTTTCGAATAACCTGTTTTTGGCAAAGAAACAGTGTTTACGCAACCATCCTTTACAATTCCATGCAAACATCCAGTACAAATCACCATGTCAAACGATAACAATGCATTAAAATCGCCAACCATCAATAGGCAAAATTCAAAGCGCGTAAATTATACTTTAAAAACAACAATTTTTCAACGTTTTCAGTAGAGTGTGAACTGGTATTGGGTGTATTGGGGTGTTTTCCAGGTATTAGTATTGGGTTTTTTATGCCCCAATACCCAATACTAATTAGGACCTATTAAAATCGCTAATGAACTGAAAAACTGACCTGAAAAAATCGAAAAGGTTGACGAATGATTACAGTAGGTATAGGAAGCCGTTTTTGCGTTAATAAACTAAAGGTTAAGAATGTCTTATACACCAGTAATTAGTGCAATTTCTCTGTTCTTATCTAAGATTTTTTATTTATCCCTTTTCCAATTAGTGCACCAGTAATTAGTGCAATTTCTCTGTTCTTATCTAAGATAAACGTTTGTGATTCAATTGAAATTTATCATTTTAGTGATACAGAATGTATTAGTATTGTACCCAGGGGGTGCGGGTCTGGTACACCCTTTTCCAGTGTAGTAAGAAGAAAAAATCCGTTGAAAATAAGAAACACTGTAATACAGTAGATCATGTACGGACTAAAACTGTTAATTTCTGCTTATTTTACCCTCCAGAACGACTTCTAAATTCTGCTTTCTTAAAGGCTAATTTTTCAAAATATCTCGCCCTAGTTGGACAATGGCCCAACTACGGTTGGACGCATACAGTATATGCAATATGCAATATCAAACAATGCATATATGCATGGTTTTTGGCATGCATATATGCATATGCAATATCATATGCATGCAAAATTCCCATATGCAATAGTCATATGCAAATTGACCTTGATATCAAAATTTTGCATATTTTTAGTTTGCATATTTTTTGTCAAAGGTGAACTTTTGATGCTGTATACATACTTATGTTCTGAAGAACGTTAAACGATTCAAATAGTTGTTTTATCTATTTGGCGCGGAGAAATCCATAAAGTAGTCGTCCAAACAGTACAAATTTCAAAGAGTTTGGCCGATTTCTGGTTTTGAGCTGAGCAAAAATGAAACAGTTTGTTTAGCGAATTGCTAATTTCTGCAAGCACAAGCAGCTAATTGCTTCATAAAAATCTGGAGTTTTAGTTTTTTTAGCATAATTGTTCAAACCAAGGTTGCACAATGAACATCCCAAAACAGGCAAACAGACTGGATTTTTGCGTTTAGGATAGTTGCCACGTTTTCGCTAATTTTTCATCAAACTAAAAATAAAAAGTTTAAAATAAAAAATCCCTTGACTGAGACAGTTTATACTGTAAATCTGTACTTTACAGAGATCAAAGCTTCCTCTTTCCACTTACAGAATGGAGATGAATGGCTTGAGACCCTAAAAAGATGTACAATTTGGGTGCGCACGTTTTACATTCTTTTGTTCGAGACCAAAAAAACGTATCTAAGGTAAAGCTGAATCAGGGATGTGAGGTGGGAAAAAAACACCGGAAAAAAACTGTTTTTTTCCGGAAAAAAACCGGTTTTTTTCCTAAGGGTCGGAAAAAAACATAAATCGCGGAAAAAAACTCAAGCTAAAAATAGCTAATTTACGTCATTTTTCGTTTAAAAAATGGACTTTTGCTATGTATAATAGGCCATACTGACTCAAAACTGTTAGAAAAACAACAAGAAAGACCAAATTTGGCATGAAAAAACAAAAATGCAAACTGCTGTAAGAAAATTTGCATATAGCGTTATTTATGGAACCTCTCAGGCACTGTTTCATGCCTGTTTCGTGATTTATATCAGTGTAACACGTGTATTTCTGGTCTAACAAGACTGAGGAAGGCGCTAGAAAGCGTTAGGAATCATAAAACCAGCCTAGGATACTCAGAACTTGGGCTGGAGTTTTTTTCCGCGATTTAGGAAAAAAACCGGAAAAAAACCGGAAAAAACTGGAAAAAAACAGGCCGAGGTTTTTTTCGGAAAAATATACAACCCTGAGCTGAATATAGCATGCAGTAATTAGATGTTGATGTGTAAAATAATAACCAGGAGATCGTCAGCAGTCGTTTGATACCACATTCAAAATTCTGTGTTCAAAATTTGAAATTCGAGTGATCTCCCCAACTGAGAACGATCGCAAATTGCTGTCTCCCTGAAGCCATTCCAAAGTGCGGACTAGAATAGGAGTAAATCGAGTACTAGAATTCCCGCCATCTGCTATCCGTTTTAAATTTTCATAATAGCTTGTTGGCTATATTCATTCATAACACTTTTCAAATGCGTCAAAATATATTCTCAATCCTTTCTGCATGTTTTGATTCTAAAAAACTCAAGAAAGGTGGATTAAGCATAATTTCCAAAGGCTTCTATGACATTATCACAGCAAACTACCACTACTGTACCAAATTCATACCAAAATCATACCAACCAAATTCAAACTGAATTAGCTAGTACTATACCATACCATATCGAATTCAAACCGCCAAGTTTATACTATGCTATACCATATCAAATTCAAAGTTTGAATTTGGTAAGCATCCCTGCTCACAAAGAGTGGAAATGTCAACTGAGTCTCTTCAAATTCTGAATTTTTTACTTTGTAAAACTACGACAGGACTACAAACGGTTAGGTATACCACATTAGGGAGAACAAAAGATGCATGCACTTGCAAACAGTAATTTAGCCAAAAGTCTGTAATGTCAACCATTTTTTATCTAAAAATTACGAAATGAGCTGGTCTTTCATGCCAAACTGCGTTTCCCCTCTTGTTTTTTCCAGTTAAGGTGTTCAAAGCTGCAATTTTGTGTGAGTGCGCACTCTGATAATTTGAGTAAAGCAAGTCTGCTTGTTGCTGCCAGTCTGCAAACTGGTTCTAATTACGATGCGCCTAGCCGCGTCTCTTTATTGTTTGTCTGGTCAAATTGAAGAGGACGCTATTTGGTCCGGTCTAAGGACCACGTTGTAAGTAATCGAATAAAGTTTTCTTTTGCTTACTTGTTTGTTGTCGCACCTCAGTTCGTATGTAGCTAAGCTCTGCATTATTATAGCCTAACGGTAAGCAGGCGTAGTCGCAATCCAAGGCGTCGTCTCGGATTCAAGTGCCGGCAATCGTGGTCGGCACAAATTTTGGTGCCCAAAGCGAAACTACGGCGTTTGTGCACTTAGTGCTTGCAAATCGTTTGTAGCTAGGAACCGGTTGTGTTTCCGTTGTCTGCGCTCAGGCCACGTTCAGAAAAATTGCAAAAATGCTAAGGTCTGTTTCCATTGCAAGGACCGGCAGCATCATTCTGCTCTGTGTCAGAAAAAATTTGGTGAGAACGTGCCTAGCGCTCAATCAAAACCGGTTCTGGAACGAAAGAAAGTTCCTAAGCAGTTGTATGCTGCTGATAGTGACTCTTCCTCTTGCGAAGAACAATTGCCTGTGCCTGCCAAGGGCAATCGCAAAAAATCTAAAGGCAAAGGTGTGCAAAAGAAATCGGATGCTTCAAATTCTGTTGCTGACCAGACTCCTAATCCAAATGTTGAAGCTTCTTGCTTGTCTCTGTCCAAAGACGGTAGAGAGAAGTATGTACCATCAAGAAATATCGAGAAAGGAAACAGGCTACAACTGAACCCCAGATTACTGCTAAGGAACTGGAGCTACAAGAGCTGACTGCACATTCGGCAACAAGCCCAGAGATGCAGCCTTCTGCTCAAGAAACAGGGTCCGATTTACCGCATCGAACATCCTACAAGGCACAACCCTATATTTCTCGCTCTGCTGTCACAGTTACAGTGATGTGCCTCCTTTCACTGTTGAGTGGAGTGGAGGCGTGTGCTGATGTCCAACCTTGTCTGCAAGCGCTAGTGCCTGCCATTCCTCTCAGAATAAGGAACTGCTGGAGTGCACTATCAATGAGGTTGTGCGTCTGAACCTTGTTCCTGCTGGTCAAAAGGCTTGCCTCACTATTCAGTCTTCAGATAAAAAAGTGATTGGTATGCTGGAGATTGAAACAGAAGCTGTTCAACTCAAATGTCAGAACCGCAATCGTTGCTTCACACGCTCCTTTCGCATGCAGGTTCAGTCAGTCAAACGATGCAGTGGAGCTGGTTCATGTACAGGTGACACCTGTTCAAAAACGAAGCTGGACGCTGTCATTGATGAATTGCGTGGCAAACCCTATGAGGCACCTGGCTTCACTCAGTGTGTGGACAGTTGTGGGTGTTGGGCATGCGGATGCTTCCTTTGTGACTCTGCTTGCTTATTTTACCGGACTTATGCAGAACCTACTAGTCCAACTGTCTTTGAAGTATTTGATTGTCCTCAGTGGTCCTATGAAGTCAAGTTAAAGGCCACACTGCATGAGCAAGCTAGCAGTGAATCCCAACAGTTTGGACTGCTAACAGCAGTGCCACAACGATGGAAGAAAGGCATCGAATTTACAGTTACCTCTGTCTCACAGCCTCAGGTCCCACTTCTGGCATCATCCTTCCTAACTGATGGACGAAGAACCGTTTTGGTGGAGGCTTGTGCATCAGGACAGCCCACAGCAGGTCGCATTGGTCAACTGCAGTGTGCAACCAAGAAAGATGCTGAAGAATTCAAAAGTTGCTACATTGCTACTTACAGTTGCCACTGTAATCCTGTTGCTGACAAAGCCACCTGTCTCTGCAGTGAAATGGAGATTGAGCCACTTTTCCAAAGCAACAATGTGCTCCCGCTGCAAACGGAAGGAATGGTTCTCCTGCCAATCGAGAACACAGTTGCAGCCGAGTTTCACCAAAAGGTTGCCTTGGAACTGCAAGTTCAATTGTCTAACTATCGATTAGTGGCAAGAATAGAGGGGAACACGTGTGTCATCGATGTGCTGCATGTTGAAGGTTGCTACTCATGTCTCAGTGGTCTCGAAGTGCAGTACAGATGTAAAAGTGACAAGTCAGAAAGCTTAGCTCAAGTCGACTGTGAAAACGGAATTAAATGGGCACTTGTTCTGTCACTGGAGCGAAACATCAACAACGTGTTCATGCTAATTCCCACCAAGTGGAGACGTTATGTCATGTATCTTGTGGTGCCAACGAAACGACTTTCCATTTATCAGCCACTTTAGTTTCAGTCGAGCACCATCGTCTTGGTCTGATTACTAACCATGTTAGCATAGCTCCACATATAAAATATAATTGTAATTGAAAATAATGGAAAACTATTTCAATTAATTTAATTTAATTAAATTGAAATTAAAATGGAGCCCATAATTTAATTGTAATTGAATTGAAATTTAAATTCTATAATCTTACATCACTACTGTGTACTCAGTTTGCACCCAAATTGGCTACCACTGCGCGACTACTAACCTGGCCAAACCCCTTATGACTTAGTTGAATGTGACCCAGGGCTAGAACAACGAGAGGACCAAAAGCTTGCACCGATAATTGAGTTCCTAGACGAACAGTCCCGTCCTAGCGAACCAACCTCAAGCAATGCCCCCTAGCAACAGAATGGAACCAAAAGTTTTCAAATTACAGAATGTTTGATGGACAACTATTCTATATTCTGAAGTTAACCAGACAAGCAGCCCAGCGACACCCACAACAACTAGTAATACCTCTTAAACTGAAACAACCAATCCTAATGATGATGCACCGAGATGCTCTGACCGGTGGTCATCTGGGAATCAAAAAGACGTTGGCAAAAGTACTACAAATACTTTTGGGAAGGAATGGCGAGCGACGTCACATAGTTTTGCAAGGAGTGCAGTGACTGTCAAGCCAGAAAAACCCCCGCAACTCACGCAAAGCTTCCCCTACTACCAACTGTGTTTGAAACTGTTTCTGTTGACCTACGTGGACCGCTACCTTTAGCATATGATGGTAACACTTGGATTATTGTTTTTACCGATTACTTGTCCAGATTCCCTGAAGCTTTCCCTCTCCTAGAACAGCAAAAATTTTCGTAAACCAAATCGTAACCCGGTATGGCGCCTCATCCCGTCTTTTAAGCGACCAAGGCGCGAATTTCCTATCTGCCCTAGTAAAGGATGTCTGCAACCTTTTTGGTATTCTAAAAATTGACACAGCTCCATATTCGCCTCGTTGTAATGGACTTGTAGAGCGGATGAACGCCACAATTTGCCAAATGCTGTCAATGTAGGGTATGTCGAACGCAATCAACGAGACTGGGACTGGTACCTACCACTATGCCTGTTTTCTTGCCGAACCAGCTGACAACAGACCACCAAGGAGACTCAATTTTTTCTGATGTATGGTTGAGATCCCCAACACCCTATTGACACCATTTGGAAAACCCCAAACAGGAACTATGTGGATAAACTAAATATAATTTGCAGTGATAAACGGTTGTTTTATAATTGATCATTTTTGAAAATAGTTTCAATTCAGTTCAGAGTGTATTCATTCACATGGTATATTTTGGTCAGTTATGTACTAAACATACTTCGAAGATAGTTGTCTAGCCAAGCTGGACGGCAAGAAACGAGTGGGTAGAACACAATTTCCTGCCACTATGGCCGTTTCGACTGTCTCTGGCTTGCTTGCAAGGTAGCAGTAACACGGCCTCAACGCACACCTGATACTGGCTTTATTTTGCGGTTGCCAGAGGAAACCTTCTCAGGCGTTTTTGTTAAGAAGTTTCGTATTGACGGATCAGGGTGGTGGACTCAGTTTACAAACAGTGGGAGAGTTGACAGTGATATTTATATCAAATGTGAAAACCATTCACTAGTGCAAGGATGGCAGTTTCGGATGTGCTCGCAAAGAACCAGGAGAAAGATAGGTGGGGCTCATCAGCAACAGAGTGAAAAGCTACATGATGCATAGTGAAACTATCGCACCTAGCACAAACAAAGTCGCGCTCAAGTGAAACGAACTTATGTAAACAAATCGTATGTTGGAAAACTGAATACATGATACATATTACGTTACTGATCAAGTCATAGGCTCACTCTCATTTGACAATGACGCTCTGCAGCCCAAACAGGAATTTGTATTTTGGCGGTGCATTCTTCATTATCCATTATTGAAGCCCATGTGGTGAGTGGTTACTGGTGGTGAGAACATCAGCATACATGTAATAGGTGCGTAGATGGCTATGAATCGCTGTGGTTGGATTTGTTGCCACGCGGTCCAACCAATTCTCGTGAGAAATTGCGCCTAGGTCTTGTCTACAGAGCCCCAGGGGGGTTTAGCGCAGCAACGTCCAAACACTTTCTAAAGCATTTAGATAAGCTAATCCCAGCAGACGCGCCTTGTATTGTAACAGGTGACTTTAATATGCCCGCCATTGACTGGCCCAACAAAAGAATCAAAGCCGGTCCTAGGTCCTTTGAACAAAAGTTTCTTGAGTTCTGTTTGCGTAGAGGTTTGACCCAGATGGTGGAAGAGCCGACCCACAACAAAGGCAATGTACTAGATTTAGCCTTAGTCTCCTCGCCTTTCCTACTTGACAAGGTTACTGTAGAAAACGCTATAGGCAACAGCGACCATAAAACCGTGCATATCTGCACCAAATTTAACCAGCAAGCGTCTAGAAGGCCGCAATGTAGGCGAAATTTCACAAACGCTAATTACGCAGCGATCGAACAGGAACTATCAGTAATTGAGTGGCCGTTAGTTTTCAATTCTTGCGGTAACGTAGAACAAATGTGGCAGAAATTCTTAACTATAGTTAATCTGCTGATCGAAAAGTATGTGCCAAAAATTAATATTTCGCGCAAACCACCAATGCAATCCAAACGAATTCAAATACTAAACCGCAAACAAAAGACATTGCACAAAAAGTACAAACAAACTCTACACGACCGTGACTGGCGTAAATGGAAAAGCGCAGCTTGTAAAGTTCGATCAGAAATACTTTAACCTATGACCTCGAGTGACTTCTGGATTTCTAATTTTTTCTCAAAAAATTCCTCAATTTTAATTCGAATAATCCCTTTGGGATTATTTGGTAAACTGGCACTAGATCAATTTGAATTCTCCAAAGTTCAAGATTTTGTAGCTCTATACTTTGCTGATTCGGTGTTTCTAAGCGCCTGAGCATATGTTTTCGTTGCTATATTTGGCGACGCGCGGGTGGAAGTATTTTTATACTACGTTCTCGTAAATCAATGTTCTTAATTAGCTTTGAGGTCCAAGCTGAGCAGAAGTACTCAACCACTGGGAGCAAGAAACAACAGATAGAATGCCGATTAAAAATTTTACGTTTCCACTTCTTCAACCGCAAGCAACTTAGCATTTATTCGCAGAGTAACGTTTTGCCCCCATGGAAGCCTTGTGCAGTGTTCTGAAAACTTCAGGTCATTCGACAAAATTACACCTAAATCTTTGGTGCTGACGGTTTCTTCGATACTTTTATCATTAACGCTATTCTGTTTTTTGCTGTTGTTATTTCCAATGTGCATAATAGCTGTCTTTTCTAGAGCGAGAGAAAGACCGTTTTCTGGCAGCCTTGAAAAATAGGCAATGCAGATCGTGTTGAAAGAGTTGTGTGTCTAACTTCTTTACTTGCTCGAAAATAGAGTTTCTAATCGTCTGCAAACAACTTTGGACGGTAGAATTGATAATTAAGTTGAGGCAATCTGTTAATAACTACTAAGAAGCCAAATTGGTCCAAGTACGCTTCCTTGCGGGACTCTGATTTTTTTTTGGATTTCAGCTGACTCATTATCGTCTACTACCGCACCAGCTGACCTGTTTGAAAGAAAAGCCGTAAGCCACGAAATTAGAGCGCCTTCCACTCTGTACGCCTTGAATGATTCGATAATTTTTGAATGCGGAACCTGATCAAAAGCTTTTGCAATATCTGCGTAAACCACATCGAATTCGCTTCTTTTGCATCGATTGCGCGGGTCCAATCGTTTATGCGCACTGAACTAATTGAGTTACAGTAGACTTCTGTTTTAGAAAACCGTACTTTGTTTATCGAGAAATTAGTCTGTTACCATGCAAATGATTCAGTATTTTTCTCTTTTATGATACTTTTCCATTACTCTGCAAGCCACACTGGTGAATCGCATATTGGTCGATAATTGCTAACATCATTGCGTGAGCCTTTCTTATGGATTGCGGTAACTCGGGATTTTAATTAATCAGGAGGCAAACAGCCTGTGTTAAGAGGAAACCTCGAATATGCTAGATAGCGGCTCTGCCAAAACCAAGGCTAACCGTTTGAGAAATACACTGGGTACACGGTCGGGGCCGTAAGAACATTTTGCAGTTAGTTTTATTATTGCGTCTCCTTCAATGGCGGGAGTCAGCCTGACTACCGGAACAGTTCGATCTGTTCTATCTGTGCTGTAGTAAGGGCGCTGTGAGTGTCATTTTCGGTAAACTGATGCGAAATACGAACTTAATTAGTTCTGCTTTACCTTTTGGGTCCAAAGGCGTAGTCACCTTCTGGTGTTTTTAATGCGGGCAAGCATAGCCTAGCTTTCGGTTTGCTGTTTGTATGTTGGGCAAATTTTGGCTTCACAGCCGCTTTCGATAATTGAGCGTTCCCTGGCAGTATCCATCTGTAACGAATTTCTGATCAGAACTTTACCAGCCCTTGCGCTTTTCCATTACGCCAGTCACGGTCGTTTTGAAGTTTGTTTGAACTTTTTTTGTGCAATGTCTTTTGTTTGCGGTTTTTAGTATTTGAATTCGTTGGATTGCATTGGTGGTTTTGAAGAAATATTAATTTTTGGCACATACTTTTCGATCAGCAGATTAACTATGGAATTTAAAAATTTCTAAAACATTTGTTCTACGATTACCGCAAGAATTGAAAACTAACGGCCACTCAATTACTGATAGTTCCTGTTCGATCGCTGCGTAATTAGCGTTTGTGAAATTTCGCCTACATTGCAAACCTTCTGAATTTGCTGGTTAAATTTGGTGCAGATATGCACGGTTTTATGGTCGCTGTTGCCTATAGCGTTTTCTACAGTAACCTTGTCAAGTAGGAAAGGCGAGGAGACTAAGGCTAAATCTAGTACATTGCCTTTGTTGTGGGTCGGCTCTTCCACCATCTGGGTCAAACCTCTATAAACAGAACTCCAAGAAACTTTTTGTTCAAAGGACCTAGGACCGGCTTTGATTCTTTTGTTGGGCCAGTCAATGGCGGGCATATTAAAGTCACCTGTTACAATACAAGGCGCGTCTGCTGGGATTAGCTTATCTAAATGCTTTAGAAAGTGTTTGGACGTAGCTGCGCTAAACCCCCTGGGGCTCTGTAGACAAGACCTAGGCGCAATTTCTCACGAGAATTGGTTGGACCGCGTGGCAACAAATCCAACCACAGCGATTCATAGCCATCTACGCACTGTGGCTCAGACACTAACACGGTACTTATGGTATTCGGTACCAAAATTAGCAGGCCTCCTCCTCTCTTTTTGAGACATTAAACTCGCTACGATTAAGGCGGTACACATCATAATAGGTGGTGTCACAGATCATAGAGTCAGTCACATGCGTTTCAAGCCACGTTTCAGTCAGACAAACT
>JASANB010004830.1:0-26896 GCA_030248155.1 Sabatieria punctata
GATTGAGCAGACGCATCGTCGTTGCGTCAGTTAGCCATTACTTGCATCCCGGTCGGGCCGAAAGTAGCCATGCTACCGTATCTATTTTTAAGTATAAATTCTCGTCGAAAACCGTAAACGTTAAACGACCAGGGCGTCCGATAGTTTCCCCTGGTATAGCTAACTTTATTAATTGACCGTAGCAAACTAGTTCACCTATGCCAGAGTGGCGTTTCTCGTTTAAATTAGGTCCTGGAAACCACTGTTCAGTGATGGGGTCAAAGAGTTCGGTGCTATTGAGCTCGTTGAACTGGTAATCCATACCACCGGCTGCAACCACCATCCCTGACATAAATCCAGACATGTGATCTGATCTCCACGTGATCATGCTGCTGTTTAGGACACGATTTTGACTCGGATCGTAGGGGTAAAAGTATTCCAGTTTCTGGTCAGCACCCTCTCCTCCGATCAGAAGCACTTTGGGGTTGTTGGCGCAACATTTGGCAAATAGATGATTGACTTGGACACATTGATAACCTGAGGGGCAAATGAGGTCTTTGCAACTTTCGCCGATTACTCCGTCTAAGGCTTTTTCGCCCCGAGAGCACGTTCTTGACTCCAACGCGTCCGAATACCAGGCTGGAAATTAAGAGATTTTCTAGGACGTAATTGTTCTTTGGACGCGTCTAATTGCTAAATTTAGGCGTCGTAAATCTCGGAAGAGAGGTAGTTTGCGACAAACAGAGCGGAAACAAAGATACATAGGCCGGGAAATGCAGCAAAAACGAACCTTCAATCGTCGAGTTGCAACAACTAACAAAACTGTCTGAATGCCTGGGCACAAAGCATCTCAGTCCGCCCCTGCAATAAAACCAACCACACGAATCGGCAACGCGATCACTGGAATGCGAAGTGCGTTTTTGTCGTCCCAGCAAATTGGCTCTAAGTTTGGGCATCACTTGAGTGCCGTAGCAGGTCTGTCGGTTTGGGTAGCGACCTAAAAATGATGTGCAATATTCTCTAACCTGAAACGACAAATCAAACCAGTTTAAGAATCTTGTCTAAACTATATTTCTCGTTTGCCCAACCAAAAATAATCCGCATCTGTCAGTTTGATAAATTCTCCTTCTTCGGTGTCTTGATCCGCCAATTAAAAACGTTCCCAAACGGCTCTTAGATTGTCTACGTACCCAACTAATTTAGTTTCCCAGTAGGGGAGCCGAAATAATTAATCTGCCACCTACTGGGAGAGCAGTGATCCGTGCATTCGTGACTCGATTTGAAATTGTTGCCGTTGCCGCCACAGCCTGTATACACGAACGATAAACACAATCCACGTCCGGCTAGTCTTCTAGGGTTAAAGTAGAATCGCATGGAAGCTTCAATCGAACTGTTGAAGCATTTGAAACCTTCTTGTTTTCGTTGGTAACACCGGTTTGGCAGAAAGAATGAGTAAACTGTAAATGTGTTTAGTGTTTAGTGGGATTTGAGCAAAAACGACGGCAAAAAGCGGCGGCAACTTACCTTGGCCAATAAAGGACAAAATAGATAAGAGAGTGACAGCAAAGGAGACCGAAATTGGTCGAGACATATTCATTGTGGCAAGAGCGGCCGTCTTAAACTGGAGTGGGGATCGGAAAATAAAAAGTGGTCTAGGACTAGATCGAACCTGTTCGTTTTGTCGGCGTGCCTTGCATGCCATTCAATCAAGTGCAACTCTGTCAGAAAAAGAGACATTATCACCTTCCTGTTGTGCGTGGGAAACTCTTCAAATTTGTTCCTTTGATTAATCGCTTTTTTCAAGTGTCACAAGAACACCCCGCCCCCTTTTTTAAACGTGTGGTTATGTCGCTTTTTCCTAAAGCGTCAGATGACCGGGTTGCTCTCAGAAAATTCCTCGCTATCTTGCCGAATCGTTAAACAATTAGTTCTAATCATTTTGCCCTAGTGAGGATCGTAAAAGAAGGCCGCGAGATAGGGGTCAGTTCTCGAATTTCAACACCGGTTTTACTCTCTGACGTCGCGCCTGGGTGGGTGGACACCGAAATATGCCAGTTCGTGACGTCAAACTTGGTTGGACATCACTCTTTTCTCACGTTGGCATTCGCTAGGGCAACTACGTACACACAGTTTTTTGTTAAGGCTGATTCAGACTATTGCCCTGAATTTTTGGAATGCCCTACAGCAGTCAGGTCTTTATTTCATCTTGCATAAGGGGCCGTCAATAAACTATGCACAACGTTCAAAAATTCAAAAATGTTGCACCCCCACCACTTCCCGACGTTTTCATCAAAAACGCCCTAAACACTAACAGTGCAACATTTTTGCTTGACCAAGGCCATTTTGGCTTGATTGCCCCACGACTAAGTTTGGTACTCTGTCCGACATTTGAAAATCTCCAATAAAATGAAAATAGCACTGTTTAGAAGCTATGAAAGAAAATGAAACTTTTTGACAGTAGACGACCATTGTGCCAGTTGGAAACACGGACTACTGTTGCTTGAGTATCGCACTTTCAGGATACGGAACGGTATCCATAGGTACTGTTGCTATTAGTAAATTTCATTGAAATACCAATTAAATTATAATTTACTTACCACCTGCCCAGAGAAATATAATTAAATTAAAGTTAACTTACCATTTCTGAGAGAAATTTAATTTAATTATAATTTACTTACCACATTTAATTAAATTAAGTACATTAAGTATATTTAAAATAGGCCTGATTTTGGTGGCTATCACCATCAGCTTTAGCATTCAACTAAGCAAGGATGCTATAACAGCAATCTAGAATCGATAAATAAATCGAGGGTGTCACAGGTCAAGTCAACAACAGACCTGGACAGAGAGAGAAATACCCATATGATTTGATCGAAGGGGTAGCATACAGTAGTACGTATATGGTGTAATTGGTTCCGAGGCTCGACGATTCCATATGTGTGACTGGCACCATTTTATATATGTATGTTGTTATTTCCCTGACCGTGTGTAGCTTGACGGATAAATTGAGAGTAGTTCGTTTTGTGGGAGAGTATGAGAAACAAGCGTAAAGACGAAAAATTTGTGGGCGGTGGATGGGCGGGCAGGAAAATTTACCTGTAAAAGTAAGACTATTACATAGGTTGCGCTGGCTGCGTAGATTCAGGTCCTTTTGTTGTTCTAGTTATTCAATGCCTATTAGTGAGAAAAGTTCTACTATTTGCAACTGAAAACACATTCGAGATTCAGGAGAGCGAGTCCGAAATTTAGCACAAAGTCAGTTCCTCGAGGTAAAATTATGATTTAAATAGTATTGTATGTAGGTAACTCCTTCCTTGGTTGTCAAACAAGTTTAAAACTATTAAAATGCTATTAAAATACTATTAAAGATAAATTTTAATATTCACCCCCTCTGTGTATTTTTAATTTAATTTAATATAATAGAAGAACCTCAATATTAATATTAATATAGATTTAATACTATTAAAATGGCACTATTAATAATAGTTTTATTTTAATATTAAGAGTCATTCTCTGGCCGCATCGAGTTTCAGTATTCAGACCCAAAATTGAAACTTTGAGCTAGAGAGCTGTAAGTTGGCACACCAATACATACTTATGAGTTATCTTTCAGCTGTAAAGTTAGTGGATCTGACGCTCCTGTCCTGAGATATAGCCTTCCGAAAATCGGTCCACTTAACTATGGGACCAAAATTTCAAACTCGATTTCCCTCGTTTCATGCTCGGAATTCGGACCTAAAAATTGGGGGTTTTAGAGTACTTTTGACTTCTTTAAGAAAGTTTTGTCAAATTTTCGTTTTGAGAAAAAAAAATTTTTTTTTTTTTCGCCCCCTTTGCGCCCCCGTAGCTCTTCTGGAACCCCCAACCCAGTTTTTTTATTTTAGAAAAATGTTGCGTTATCAATTACCTACCGTTTGGTGAAGCATTGTTTGCTCAGACCCGAAGAACGTGAGAAAATTGAGGTCAAACATGTCCCGGTCGCAAAATTTTCGCACTTTTCTCAGGTCAAATACAGTATAGATAAAAAAAAATGTCCCATCGCTTTTTCGGCCTTCACTCAAGCGTTTCGTTCTCAGTCACTTCTTTACCGATTTGGCTCAAATTTTCCGCAAAAATTAACAACATGGTTGGCTAAATGTTCTGCAAGTTTGGTGCCAAAATTCCGACTCGTACTGGTTTTTTATGACCCGAAAACTAGGAATGAGGGTGGTCCACGCAAATTTATTTTTTTTCGGTAATACAAGGAGTAGAGCTTGAAACTTGCAGGAATGATTGGTGTTGCCATTGACGCAAACATACTAAGCGGGCAGCTCTGTAGCTCAAAGGGCACAAAAATCTGGGAATTTGAAAACATGACGAAATACTATGACTTTTCTTCGTAAAACTGGCAAAATGACGATTCTAAATATTTTCAATTTTCAAAAACACTGCAGGGATGGTTTCTATGGTGTGGAACAGAGCATAAATATCAGGTTCGTGTATTTGTCGAACTTCCTGCTACAATCTGTGTTGATTAACAACAGATTCAGTGCTTTGATTCTAGAAGGTGCGGATTTCTTAACTATGGGATTTTCACTCATGTTTTTGAAATTCCCCCATTTTAGTGCCCTTTGAGCTACAGGGCTGCCCGCTTAGTATGTTATGCCCAATGGCAACACCAATCATTCCTGCAAGTTTCAGGCCTGTACTCCTTGTATTACCGAAAAAAAATAAATTTGCGTGGACCATCCTCATTCGTAGTTTTTGGGTCATAAAACCAGTACGAGTCGGAATTTTGGCACCAAACTTGCACAATATTTCACCAACCATGTTGTTAACTTTTGCTCAAAATTTGAGCCAAATCGGTAAAGAAGTGACTGAGAACAAAACGTTTGAGTGAAGGCCGAAAAAGCGATGGGACATTTTTTTTATCTATACTGTATTTCCAAGTCCGGTTTTCCACCTACTAGTACGAATTCGGACTTAAAAATTGGGGGTTTTAGAGTACCAAGTCCGGTTTTCCACCTACTAGTACGAATTCGGACTTAAAAATTGGGGGTTTTAGAGTACTTTTAGACTGCTTTAAGAAACTTTTGTCAAACTTTTGTCGTACTAGTAGGTGGAAAACCGACTTGGAAATATTTGACCTGAGAAAAGTGCGAAAATTTTGCGACCGGGACATGTTTGACCTCAATTTTCTCACGTTTTTCGGGTCTGAGCAAACAATGCTTCACACCAAACGGTAGGTAATTGATAGCGCAACATTTTTCTGAAATAAAAAAAACTGGGTTGGGGGGGTTCCAGACGAGCTAGGGGGGCGCAAAGGGGGCGAAAAAACTTTTTTTTTCTGAAAACGAAAATTTGACAAAAGTTTCTTAAAGCAGTCTAAAAGTACTCTAAAACCCCCCAATTTTTAGGTCCGAATTCCGAGTATGAAGCGAGAAATTCGAGTTAGAAATTTTGGTCCCATAGTTAAGCGGACCGATTTTCGGAAGGCTATATCTCAGGACAGGAGCGTCAGATCCACTAATCCTTTGCAGCTGAAAGATAACTCATAAGTATGTATTGGTGTACCAACTTACAGCTCTCTAGCTCAAAGTTTCAATTTTGGGTCTGAATAGGGCAAAGGACCAAAACGCGATCTGACCAGAGAACGACTCTTAATATATTTAAATAACAGTACGGCCAACCTACAGTATTAGAGCAGCATTTATTTTGTCTCATACGTACTTTTGTGCCAAAAGTCGTGTCTAGTGCCAAGCGTCTCTCTCTTTACAGGAAGAGTTCAAAAAGAATTTCGATTGCTTTTAATCAATTGAACTCTATTGCCTTTCGATAGATCAGAATCTCATATAGAATCTCGCTCAAGGATCTAGCTAACCTGTTTTAGAACGAAGTCCTGTGCTGACTACCTCATTTGTGGCAGTTTTTCCCTTTCTTTTCGAGCTGTAGAGTAGTGATGTAAAAAATTAATTTAATTGTAATTGAAATTCGCATAATTGGCCCGTTTTAATTTCAATTCAATTAATTTAATTTAATTGAAATTCAAAAGTTGGGCCATAATTTAATTGTAATTGAATTGAAATTCGCCTGGAATTTCAATTATATTTTCAATTATTTCCTGTGGTGAATGTAAGAAAATAGGTAGGTATTAGAGAGTATTTGAGTATTAGAGAATGACTTCAAAAAACCTACCTAGGGTTTGTCACCTCTTTATCACTGACCTTGGATGGAGGATGGATGGATTGTGCAGGCGGGGCCGTAGCCCCTGCGTTAGGCCACACTGCGGGCCCATCACGCACACCCACATCCTGCCCTTCCTTCGCTGCCTTCACTACCGTACTACCGGAGAGTGCTGCATAGGGTACCCCTTCATATAGCGTACCCGGGGTACACTAACTGGCACTTAGTGCCGGATAGTGTACCTGGGGTACACTATTTGGAGACAGGTTTTATGTCACGGGGTGTCCAAAATTTCCAACATTACGGTAAAGCAGGTCTACATATATTTTTACTCATTTTCAACAGTTTTTACTGACACAAAAGTCACAAGAATGAAACTTTGACAAACCACTCTCATTTACATAGCAAAAACAGATTGTCTGGATTGGAAAATTGATTTTTGCTCAGAAATCGTGAAAACAAGCAGTATAAACCGATTTGGCTAAGTGCCAGTTAGTGCACCGGGTACACTAACAGGATCTCATTTTTGTTCAGGAAAATGTTAAGTGCTGGTTAGTGCACCCGGGTACGCAATGCAGCACTCTTCGGTAGCTGGCGCACATGCTCGGTGTCAGTCTGGGCGGGTCTCAGTATAGGTGTCCCGTTCCCGTATGTCCCAAACTCCCAACACATGTGTGGTTGCTATTGTCATTGTAGCTTTAGGTGCTTATGCAGTTCCAGTCGTTCCCATTTTACCTACTTGCTGTCACCAGCTTTCGGTGGCCTGGGTTGGGTCTTGTGACAACGACTAACTTTTTGCGGCAAGAAAATTGCCCCGCCAAGTGGATGAACGCATGACCACGCGCACAGTGACTTTGAGGCCTAAATCATTACACCAACTGTGCCGGCTTATACTGACCTCACTTTGTTTTGTAACGTTTTTATGCTCTGCTTTTTATTTCGTAGTTCATAAATACCAAAACCGTGATTTTTTTTATGTATGGTGACACCCCCTTTTTGGCGAAGGCACCTAGGAAGTGATGTTGCTCAAAAATGCTGAAAACCTTTAGATTATGGACTGATATAAAGAACTAACTGTATGTAAATTTCTCCCAGAATGCCATTTTATTTATGCGTTTATTAAAGGCTACTTTTTAAAATTTTCTCGGCTGGTTGGGGAGCAGGCTAACCAGGTGTCTCTAGTTTTTACATGGACAGTTTTCGAAGTCCTGGGTAACTATCACTGTCTTTTAATTACAAAAATACAACAATTTTCAAAAAATTGAAAAAATAATTGAAAAAAATTGCATAATTGAAATTTTCCAAAGTTCCATAATTTAATTGAAAATATAATTGTAATTGAAAATAATGGAAAACTATTTCAATTAATTTAATTTAATTTAATTGAAATTTAAAACTGAGCCCATAATTTAATTGTAATTGAATTGAAATTCAAATTCCATAATTTTACATCACTACTGTAGAGTACTGTTGGCAAAATATTAAATTTGTGGAATACATAACATATGTATACTTATACATATATGTATATGTTTTCCGATGACGAATACGTATACATAATTAATATGAATATGTATTTTATAAAAAATATGTACATAAAATACATATTTTTAACTCATCTTTTTTAGCCAGAAAAGCGTGGAAACAACCACTCTCATCCACTAATGCATTTAAATGTCAAGAACTCAGGAGCACATACTTTATGGCACTACCAATAACGTAACGAAGTATTGAGAGCAACTTTTAGAACGATAAGCTTGTGTCTGTAAAGATTTTCGCTCACTAAAATGGTTTTGGTGACAAGGATTACACAATCATTTACATGCTTATAACAAAAAATCGACCAATCATCAGATGTCGAGTTACGACCGACCAATTACCAACGGCCACGATGCAGCAGAGACTGTAATAAACTCCTCCCCTCCTAATCAGCGGCCGTCCACTAAAGCAATAACAAAATAGTCAACCTATAACAAAACAATCGACCCAATTACCACACACGGAACAACCCCCCCACTTTCGCCACCAATCATCGGCAACCGAGTCACGCTCTTCCAAGAGGAGGAGCCTAACAACAAAAGACGAAGAAAGCCTAACAACAAAAGACGACAGAAGAAGGACCAATTTCCGACCTCATTTCAAGCTCGATCGTTATCAATTTATAACACAATACACACGCAAACAGGCTACAACGCTTGTCGGAGCCAGATTTTGAAAATTCTTCATTAGTCGCAGTCATTTTTCAAAATGTACTGTTATTTTACTAGTGGATTTTTATTTTACTATTTACTAAACTTACTATAAATTCAGCCCTTCAATTTAATTTTTATTTTTGTTTTACTACAAGGCAGCTCCGATTTTACTAATTTTTGTTTTACTAATAATTTTGCTAATTTTACTACTATTTTACTACGATTTTACTAGTCATTAGGGGCAATTTTGCGTCAGTGATGCCAAGCTCTTAGGAATAATTAATGTTGGTGCCAAATAGTTGCTAAATTTGATCATATGTGGTTCTTAAGAACTTTAGAGACAAAACTGTGTGAAATTCGACTAACAAAAGTGCGTTCACACATCTTGCAAAATTGATCAAGAATTTAGCAGAAATTTTTCAAAAACTAGTAAAATCGTAGTAAAATTTTCATTTTACTATTGACGGTCTTTGTTAATTAAATTTTATTTTTACTTTACTATTGGCTCTTAATTTTACTTTTTTACTATTATTTTACTACTAGTAAAATACCACTAGTATTACTAATTTTTGTTTTACTATACTATAGTAAAATAACAGTATCAAAATGCCTCGTTGTACTCGTAGCATAGGCCAATCAAACCGATCAATGCCGGAGTCGTGTAATTGCTCTTTAGATATGCTTTGTAGGTGAGGTTTGCCTGTTGCGCATTCTTGAAGATGTCAGATTGGTTGTAGTCTGGACTGATTGTTGGCAACTTCACTACCCGTTTGATGAAGATCTCCCAGAGAAGAGTGCTCCAATTGGTTTCCCTATCGGAGACATGGTACTGGTCCTGTATGACATTGGAGTTCTTCGTCCACCCTGCTAGAATCCTCTGTCTAAATTGTGGAAGATCCTGAGTCATGACTCTGTACCACTGAGTGTTAACCGGCGAGAGATCGGAGCTGTACAGAGGCAAAGCTGATCCATACGGTTCATTGCCCAGGCCGTGATGGAATAGAGGTCATGGATTAGAGTTCTGGTCAAATGTTGTCGATAGTCACTTGACCTTGGGTCGATTGAAGGGTACCGGCAGACCATTGTACAGCTGGAGCAGCAGTCACATGGTCTGGGGCACCAAATAAGGGGCCTCGTAAGCTATGTCTGGTAGTAGGATGCAGAGCGGGGTCGTAAACTGGTCCTTTGCAATCTCGCGGACCTGATTGGCCTTTGGATCGATGACCACGTCTCGCAGATCGGGCCATCGCTCCCACAGTCTCTTATGGTCCGTCATCTGATAGTATGGTCGAATCTGCAGTTCCGGACAATAGGGCTGATTCGGTCTGGGAAGGCGAGTGGCTAACAAGCCTTGAGCAATTTGTTGTTGACCTTGTGTCCGCTCAGTACCAGTTGTTGACCGAGTGTCAACAGCCAATTCCGTCCTGGCTGACTCGGAGTAGTCCAAAGTGTCATCGACAGTAGGGTCTCATAGACACGCTTTTTCGGTGTCCTCTTCAGTCGATGCCTCAACCTGTTCCGATGATGGAGTTGGTATGGTGGGTTCAGCACTAGTAGATGGTGGATCAGGCGCCTCTTCCGTGTCCATCCAATTGTCATCCTCAGCATACAGATTGACGAAGTCTTCCTCATTAATTTTGCCAATGTTGTCCCATTCCATCCCAGTCCCCAAGTTGGGAAGGAGTGGGACTTTCACCAATCAATCCCTTGGATCTTCCTTCACCTGTTGCCTGTGGGTCTCCTCCGCCTGCTGCTTGTGGATCTTGGTTGATGTTTGCAAGCTGAGGGTCGGCATCAGCATCCATCGGTGTTGGTTTGGTGGTGGGAATAGTTGGCTGGGGTCCTCCAGAGCTGGAGGTCCCTTTCGCCAGCTCCTCGGCCTTGGCCTGTGCCTTCTTGACATAATCGATCCGCTTTTTCCTCCTTCGATAGTATAGCTGCTCACTCTCCTGTCTCAACTGATGGTCGGTCTCTCTCCTCACCTCCAAAGCGCGATCTGCCTTGGCCAATAGTCGTTTCCGATAATCGGCCATATTCCACAGCCACTTGGCAGAACGGGTCTCTCATGGCATGTCGGCCAGGTCATAGTGAAAGGCCAATTTTTGTCAGCGACAATAGGAGCAAATTCGCCAGGTTCAGCAGGTTGACGCCAGCCTGGTCAGCTTTCGTTTCTGCCAGGTGATGAATCGCTCATCACGAGTTCTTGCCAGTTCCATCCGAAGCAACCCAAGTTCTTGTTTATGGATCTGGAGCAGCCTGACTGGGTTGTCTGGTGGAGGGTGTAACTTGTCCAGCTGGTAGAGAAGCTCTTTGGCTCGGTCAGGCTCTCTTTCCTCCTCAATGTACCATTCTAACATCAGCTGGAAAAGCATGTAGTCACACGCCACAATGGGGCCAGCAAAAGCCTTGAGGAAGGACATTTGCATAGCCTTCAACTCTCCGTGTCCCATTTGTTCCAAGGTTGGCGGCGGCCAATACCCCCTCAGAGCTAGCAGTCTGGTTTCTTGGGCCAGCATCTCATAGATGGCTCCCAGACTCTCCCTGACACTCTGCCGAACTTCAGCATGAGTAGCGGGTCATCTCGGCCAGATGATGGTTTCCGGAAGAAAGATTGGAGGCTCCTCTCCTGCCAGTGTGAACATCAAGGCCCAACACAGCATCTAGCCACACGACATCTCCCCCGGTCAACTGAACATCAGCCGACTCTCTTGGAATGAGACCATCTTGGTACAGTTGTGGGATCCGTTCTCGCAGCTGCAACTGTCCTGCGGGAGTTCCTCTTCATCAGTCTTGGTCACGTAGCGATGATAACGGATTACTGCAGCTCGGCGCGCCATCGCCAGAGTTCATTGGTCCTCCACTATGGCTGCCATCATTGCTCATCCTCGGGCCTGGACATATCCAAAGAACATGAACATGCCCCAATCAGACTGAGGTCCGGCCAATCTGGCAACAGGTTCAGCTGAGTCTTGTCCCATCGGTTCATGTATCTGGCTGCGCCATAGGCATCTGGGTCGTGTTTTTCGAAATTTTTCGACCGGCCCATTTGCCAGTCAGCAGCGTTTTCAAATGTGCATTTTTGGGTCAAATCAAGGTCTGAAGCAGAGAGTAAACGGCGTTTTGTGCAGATTTAGAGAACCAGCGTTTTCTGCAGCTTTTGAGTCAAATCGCTCTGAAACTGTGAGTAAACAGCGTTTTCTGGAGCTTTTGAGTCAAATCGCGCTGAACCTGTGAGTAAACAGCGTTTTCTGCAGCTTTTCATTCATATCGCTCTGATCCTGTGAGTAAACAGCGTTTTCTGCAGCTTTTCAGTAAAATCGCTCTGAACCTTTGAGTAACCAGCGTTTTCTGCAGCTTTTGAGTCAAATCGCCCTGAACCTGTGAGTAAACAGGGTTTCCCGCAGCTTTTGAGTCAAATCATAATCTGAACCAGCGAGTAAACATCGTTTTCTGCAGCTTTTGAGTCAAATCAATCTGAACCTGTGAGTAACCAGCGTTTTCTGCAGCTTTTGAGTCAAATCAAGCCCTGAACCAGCGTATTTTGCAGTTTTTGAGTCAAATCAAGCCCTGAACTAGCGTTTTCTGCAGCTTTTGAGTCAAATCAAGCTCTGAACCAGCGGTTTCTGCAGCTTTTGAGTCAAGTTAAGTCAAGAATTTCGTTAGTGCACTAAGAACATGTGGAATTGGGTCAATGTCCAAATTGTTTATAGTGGCTTTATGTGGAACGTTTCGATTCTTCAGTGCTGCTTTGCAAGTGAAACACAAATCACTTCGTCTGCTAAGCCGGACAGAACGAATAAACTCAGAACACTTCACATTGATTCGGTACACATTGTCTTCGAACAACTTCCGTTTGCAGCATGCACAGTGGGCGCTCATTGAGCAACCAATTTTCTTATTTGTACCGCTCGGCTAGTGAAACTTTTTGTTTGCGTTTTCTGCTGGCACGTTAGCACGTTTTTTCCGCATTGCTGCACGGTGTTGCTCTACTTTCCGTCTCTTAAAAACATTTTTGTGACTTTTGCGCTGGTGGGCATCTTGACGCAATCTCTCTTCTTCTTTTCTTGCAGAGTACGTCATTTTACGCACTAGAACAGTCGCTCTCTCTAACCATACATGTAGTTGGGGGGGAATGGGGGGTATTTCCCCCCCAGGCCCGATTTTCGGACAAAATTCCCCCCCAGCCGGATTCTGGGGGGGGGATTTTTTTGAAACCCTATTTTGGGTTTCTAAACCTGCAAACAGGGTTCCAAAAGCCCTGATTAGGGTTTCAGAGATCCTGAACAGGGTTTTGGAACCCCAATTAGGGTTTTAGAAGCTCTAAATAGGGTTCCGGAACCCTAATTTGGGTTACTGAAACCCTAATTTGGGTTTCTAAAACCCTAAATAGGGTTCCGGAACCCTAATTTGGGTTTCTGAAGCCCTAAATAGGGTTCCGGAACCTAATTTGGGTTTCTGAAACCCTAAATAGGGTTCCGGAACCCTATTTTGGGTTGCTGAAACCCTAATTTGGGTTACTGAAACCCTAAATAGGGTTCCGGAACCCTAGTTTCTGAAGCCCTAAATAGGGTTCCGGAACCCTAATTTGGGTTTCTGAAGCCCTAAATAGGGTTCCGGAACCCTAATTTGGGTTACTGAAACCCTAAATAGGGTTCCGGAACCCTATTTTGGGTTACTGAAACCCTAATTTGGGTTTCTGAAACCCTAAATAGGGTTCCGGAACCCTATTTTGGGTTACTGAAACCCTAATTTGGGTTTGTGAAGCCCTAAATAGGGTTTCTGGAGGCCCAAAATACGGTTCCGGAACGCTAATTTGGGTTTCAAAATCTCTAAAGAAGGTTCCAGAAATGCATTTTAACTGTATTATGTCGAATAAAATGGGTTTTTTGCACGTTTTAAAGCAAAATTAGCTTTTTTTGCACTTTTTAAATAAAAAATAGGGTTTTTTGCATGTTTTAAAGCAAAAATATGGTTTTTAACGGTATTTTTGCACTTCAGACAGGATTTTTACCCGATTTTTAGTCCTCAAAACCCTGTTTTGAGCCCAAAAAAGGTCGCTGAAACCCACTTTTGGACACCAAAAAAAGGTCGCTGAAACCCCCTTTGGGCATAGCCCTGAAACCCTATTTTGGATCAGAAAAATTCCTCCCCCCCAGCCGAAAACCCAGCTACATGTATGTCTCTAACTACACCATTTGTTTCAATAAGCGAACTCTCGTCGACACAAAACTTCGTGCTACTCCTTATCGCTTTTGTATCAGTATGACGTCAGGAAAGGCACCGAGCCAGTTAACCCAGCAAGATCGTGTGCCAGAGCCGACTAATATCGAACACAGCCATACATCGAACAGACGCTGTCGACGCGGCAGATAGGCACGGCGCTAGGAACTCCTCAGCAGATTCGTGTGCCACTGCACTAGCTGGCTCGGGTGTCAATAAAAGCACGTAGCTGGGACAACACGGCAAGATAGGGTGCCAAAGCCGAAAACAATGCAGTTTAACGTCGAACAGACGCGGTCGACGTGACAGGAAAGCACGGTTGCTAGGAAGGGACCCAGTAGAGTCGTGTGCCTCCGTCGAAACTGCAGCTCTCGCTAAGAGAGGCTTTCTGTCAAAGGCGTAAAATTGCAAAACCATTGCAAATTTTGAATCACAAAAACGAACTGGCCAACATATTGCCAGCCCGTTGTGACGGGGCCGGCAACAAGGGTCATTATTGAACTCAGCGGGTCAAAATAGGACGGGTACACTATTGACAGACAAAAGGTTCCCTTCAGAAATGCATGAATGCTGAACATTTATTTCAGGATTACGGCTTTTCACGGCATGTTTCTTAATGAAACTTCAGAGGTGCATAACTTGCGACTGAGTGGCCCTAGCGCAAAAATATGATGATATGCGGAATCAGCGGAAAAAACTGCACCAGATAGATACCACGTTATGCCCAGATTTGACAGATAAGTTATTGTCTGAGTACCAGGGCATAAATATTACATAAGAAGCTCAGGAGCGGTCATATTGAAAAACAGATGTCATTTTCGTAATCAGCGGCAAAAACTGCAGTAGGTGATATAAATTTGATGGCTGAATTGAGTCACCTTTCAAACGAGCATGTTATTATAACAAGTGCAGCCGTTTTCTTCCGAAATCATAAAAATGCTCATATCTTCAAAAGTGTGCAACGTAGAGCTAAAATATTGTTATTTTCGGAATCAGCAGCAAAAACTACATAAGAAAAACTGCATTGTACAGCGATTAATGGTCATACTAGTGAGTAGTGCCACTCAAGAAATAGGGTTGGTCTCAATTTTGGACGCAAATTTCTCCCGATCCAGAGCGAATCTAGCTAAACTGAATGCATTTTCGAACTCAGCACACAAAACTGCATATAACAGTATGCTAACCACTAAGCTTTGCAGAAAAAAATATTTTTCGAACACCTTTGAGAGGCCAAAACACCCCCTCCCCTAAACAGCCCACTTTAGTGCGCTCATTTTGTTTGGCCAACTCATACCTAACTTTTGTTGAAACATTAGCTTGGCAGGGCCTTTGCACAAAAAGTTATAAAGATTTTTCGAAACAAGGTACATGTATGTAAGCGCTCAAGCCCGCAGTTCGCTGTCGCTCTCAACTCAATCGAGTAGTAAACAATTTCCTAACTGGTTTCTCGTGCCAGTCAGTCCCAACAGTGAAGCTGCGAAAGCGTTTTAATACTGTGTCTTAGTTTTGGAAGTGAAAACGTTTACACCATAAATGGCAGATGAAGACGATGAAAGCCATAAGAATTTGCTGGAACGAAACAAATGGTATGCCACCACCTCGGTGGAGGGGTTCGGCTATATCCAAGAGAGCAAGCGAAACATAGAGACCATCTTCTGGTACATGATAATCGCATTATTCCTCTCCTTCACTGTCTACAATGTGATCAGTCTCACCAATCAATATCTAGAAGAAGCCACGGTCACCAATGTGGCTATAGAAAAATTGCTCCCACTTTTTAAGTTGGAACCAATTGAGGTGAAGGTCGAATTCCAGATTCCGGATGAGATATTAAAATCATATTATGTGGTTAGACGCGCTAATGTCACCAAACATCTATGGAAATGGAGAAGTGCCTCAGATGTGCTGGAAAAGCCTTGGCCCTATCTGTTTGTCACAGCGTTGGCTACCTATGCCAAACTACTGGGCACTTGTGAAATCAACAGCCATAAATGCAGCAAATTCACTGCAGACTTGGACTTTAAGCATTCAACCGAAGATAATAATGATGGACTCCTGGCGCTCATGATAATCAAAGAGGCCAAGCGTTTGGGGGTGAGTGAGAGAGAGATTATGCAAAAGTTGGGCAGTGAATTGCTGGCCTGGTTTCACTTCCACATCAATGACCCTGCAGGTCAATCCTACTCTGCGCTGGACCCCAGACCTACTGACACTGAGAGTGAAACTTGGAGAATTATTCTGATTAATGTACAAGCTGTGACTGGGATAAAAAATCTACTGACAGCAACATATCGCGTGATAAGAAGAGAGCCCTTACCAGTTACTAAAGAAGAGGTTGCTATTACATTTTCGGTTAGCGGAGGTACACTTGGATCAATTAGTCTGGTTGCTTATGCTCGTAACACTCAGGCTGCTGCTAAGCTACTCCGAAAACTGTCATTGATCAACGGTCAACAGGGCGTCAGAAGGCGACAGATACTGTCAATAGCAGGTGTAGATGAATCAACTGGTCCGCTTCCTCGTTTGCGTAACACTCAGACTACTGCTCGGCTACTGGCAAAAATGTCGTTGTCTTATGGTCAACAGGGCCTCAGAAAACCAGTCTGTGCAGATAAGTCTGAGAGAACAGAGTGGGCGACTAAAATCGCCTTTTCGTACCAGGCTGTCAAAGAGTAAGACTGCCTAAAGTTTTCCACTCAAATGTTCTACGTTTTCTTACCTTCAGCTGCATTCCCAACAGATATGAATGGCTCAGTAAGTGCATCATCGAAGAAATTGAGAATCTCTGCAACTGCACCCCTGTCTTTGTGCGCACTGACAAGGAGTCGCTACAATCAATGGAGTTCTGCTCAGTTCCTTTGTATCGAAAATGCATGCAGACCATGGACGAAGACATTCGGCAACAGTGTGCCACAAAGAGTCCAGCCCAGTGCAGTCGAAACTTTTATGAGGTTGAACGGAAGAAAGAAATTGAAGTAGTTAACCCAATGACACGCACTATTCTTCTAACTCTGACCAATACTGAACGTCCGGTCTTCATTGAAGAGTTCGCTCAGTCATTCCAGAGTTTCCTCGCAGAGTTGGGTGCGTCATCTTAGTGGTTGCTTGATGTGCGATGCTCTATACAAATGTTTGCAGGTGGAACGTTTGACTTCTGGATCGGAGCAAGTGTTATCGGAGGAATCCACCTGTTACTGTATATATTAAAGCAGTGTCTCTATGCACCTTATCCCCACACCAAGACTGGATCCAACATTCGTCGCATTTTGAGCATCTTCCAACAGAGACAAACGGTGACCAAAATGATGGCCAATTTGGCCAAAGGAACCACTTCTGTTTACCAGATGGCAGACCTAACGCACGAAAGAGCGGCTGAGATCAGAGATTAACGGTTGCGCAATCTCGAAGTGCGCATAGCACAGATTGAAGAGCAATTTTGCATAATTATAGCTAATAGAAATTAGGATCTAAAAAACCGATCGGCTAGGATCGAAACCACTAAGATCAAGATTGTTGTATGACCACTAAAGAAGTATGTATGTAGTGTTAAATAACCTTTTGCAAATGACCGGGTTTTGAACATATAACGTGACAGTTTCTGGCTTTCCGATATGTTCACGGTCCAGCTTTCCGATACATTCGGTCCAGCTTTCCAATCCGGCAAAACCCATGTCATATTTAATTGTGAACAGTGGCGCTCGCTACATTAGCTGCGATGCGATTTTATTGGTTAACGACGCATCCTTCCTTTGCCATCATCCAATATGTCCACAGTTATTCAAGATTGGAATAATTAGTCACCAACGCTCTATTCTGCTGAACATGGAACTAGCAGAGCAACGATAATAGTCATAAAAAAGTTCACAAGAAGGATCCCTCCAGAGCATACAGTACACACATACATACATACATCAGTCAGGCAAATAACAACATATATGGTACCAGGGTTGTATATTTTTCCGAAAAAAACCTCAGCCTGTTTTTTTCCAGTTTTTTTCCGGTTTTTTTCCTAAATCGCGGAAAAAAACTCCAGCCCAAGTTCTGAGTATCCTAGGCTGGTTTAATGATTCCTAACGCTTTCTAGCGCCTTCCTCAGTCTTGTTAGACCAGAAATACACGTGTTACATTGATATAAATCACGAAACAGGCATGAAACAGTGCCTGACAGGTTCCATAAATAACGCTATATGCAAATTTTCTTACAGCAGTTTGCATTTTTGTTTTTTCATGCCAAATTTGGTCTTTTTTGTTGTTTTTCTAACAGTTTTGAGTCAGTATGGTCTATTATACATAGCAAAAGTCCATTTTTTAAACGAAAAATGACGTAAATTAGCTATTTTTAGCTTGAGTTTTTTTCCGCGATTTATGTTTTTTTCCGACCTTTTTCCGGAAAAAACAGTTTTTTTCCGGTGTTTTTTTCCCACCTCACATCCCTGTATGGTACCAGTACGCATATATGGAAACGGCCCATCTGTTGTGTTAGATTAGGTATAGGGACGGTACGCTAAAAAAGCCTTTAACTTTTTTCTTTGTAAAAAAACCTACACAAATGCACACACGCCTTTTGTCCTTCTTAAACTGTCCCGAGGCTTGGAGATGTTAGTGACTGGAAAGTCCGTTTGTCAAGAAAAGAACGTTTACGACTGGAAACAAAGTAATCGGTTACTTACTGGTGGATGGTTTTACTACCGAGCGACCAAAAAGGTGCCGGTATGGTCTATTTTGAATTTGGCGCAAAATATTGCTCCGGTCCCGCCAGGACTGCAAAAATTTCGAGTACTGTTGTGGAAATGCCGTGCAATGTCTGAGTGCCAGTCACGTCGTCAGTAGTCTGGTATTTTCTTCACTTGTGACGACAAAGTCGTGTGTATTCAGTTCAGAATGCAAGTTCCATCTGTAGACCTCCAAAATGCATAAAGTTTCCAATTATTTACTTTGCTAACGCTGCAAACTTCTTTTTAGAGAGGAGGATGTATCGTTTTCTTCATGTCTCTAATGTACCGGAGAGTGCTGCATAGTACCCGGGGGGTACTCTAATAATTGGCATATAGGATTTTGGCCAACAAAACGGAAATCCAGGTAGTGTACCCGGGCACTTTAATCGGAATTTTGCAAAACCGGTCAGAAAGAGCTGCATTTTCATTTTATCAACAAAATTAGCTGTTCATTCTGAAGACTTCACAAATTTCCAAGGGTTCCCGAAAAATCTGTCTTGATTTCAAGAATTTTTAAAAGAAGAGCTTTCTTCTAACAAAACAATGCTGAATAACTGTAATAGAAACTTCAGTTATGCTCCATTGCGTGAAACGTGTAGTTTAGAGTCCAGAAAACAGCGGTATTGCTTGCAACACAATATGAAACTTCGCTGTTTGCTACAATAATCGAATGAAATTACGAGGCAGTTGTCATAAAGCCTGTCTCCAATCCAAATAGAGTACCCGGGGCAGGGTACACTAATTGGCACCAAGTGAGAAATTGTGTACCCACCCCGGGTACACTAGATATTTGCATTGATACACTATTCTATTCAGCAATCTTCGGTACAGTTGAGATTTCACGAAAAATTTTGTTTATAGAGTTCATACATACAGCAAAGAATAGCATTCTGATAACCTGTTATAAGTCAGTTAATCCCTTTGATCCTATGGGGTTCTATATAAAGTTGCCTTTACAGATTTTGCTTGCTCTTGTTCATAAATTAATCCTGCCGTTGAACGTCTGTATCATTTTCTCCTCTAGTAAGACTTTTCTTTCTTGTTCGATCCATAGGCCCTGTCTGTCATCTTAATTGTTGCCAACGTAAGCTAGTTAGCCTTAAACCATCGATAATAAAAGCAATAACAATAGATCATCAAGTTTAGTACCGTCACTACAGATTTTTCATTAAATTTCAAGGGAAAAAGTTTTCAATTCGTCTATAAGCTAATCAAATATAATCGAAAATGTTATTTTCAACCAAGCAATATCATGCTGAATATTGCCCTTTTTTGGCAATCCCATACATGGGCCGGGGGTTTACCCCCTCGCCAACCAATACTCCTCCTCGGCCGGCCATACTCCCTTCCCGACCGCCCTCCCGGAGGGAAAAAATGTTCGCTTATTTAAGGCAAATGTCGAACGCAGTGTTCGAGTTTGTCAGCTGTACGGTTTTGTTGTTTGGCCACGGGGTGGCGCGCTGATTAACTGACCCAGTTTCCTACGCGAGAGGAACGGAGTGAGCAGTGGCAGTGTCAGAGAGAGTGATTGCAACCCGGTTGCATCTCTCGTTGTGTGTGCGGATGTGTGTCTGTCAGACCGAATCGTCTATTCGTTAGACAACTCAGAGGTGCGCGTTTCTGCTTGAAAACGAAAAGATAGGTAAGTTGTCTTTCTTCATCTAAATGCCATCCATCCATCGTTTTACTTACCTATATTCTGCTAATTTTCAATTCTCTAGATTATCACGCTAATTTCTAGGTAGCAGCTGAAAGAAAATGCCTCAACTGCGCCGCCGCAAAGGCCACCAGAGGAAGGAACGGCCGACGACGGCCCGTGTGGTGGTGTTCGATGAGCTTCTCATCGACTGCTCTGAAGCCAGAGAGAGGGAGCAGGAAGCTGAGCTGAAGGAACGCATCAGAAACAGATTGTCCGTGTTGCCACCGCCGCCGGCCAGTGCAATCAAAGCGAAGCAGACTTATGGTGGACTGACTCGCGCCAAGAAACTTGCCAAAACCACCGTCTTCGCCGATTTGGACGAGCAGGACGAAGAGGGTAAATACACTCAGGCGCTTAACGCCGTTTATGGTACCGACACCATAATATAAGGTGCCGTCACCATATATGGTACCGGCAATCCGGAAAAAAACCGGTTTTTTTCCTAAGGGTCGGAAAAAAAACATAAATCGCGGAAAAAACTCAAGCTAAAAATAACTAATTTATGTCATTTTTCTAACCAAAAATGGACTTTTGCGATGTATAATAGGCCATACTGACTCAAAACTGTCAGAAAAACAACAGAAAAGACCAAATTTGGCATGATAAAACAAAAATGCAAACTGCTGTAAGAAAATTTGCATACAGTCATGTCTCGTTAATAGGGATGCAACCGAAGTTCGGTATTATTCGGTATGAACCGAATAATTCGGTTACTAGTGCTATTCGAATTCGGTATTCGAATTCGGTATTTTTCAAACCGAATAATACCGAATATTGTAAAACCGTTAAAATTACACTGTTTTGCTTAAATTTGCACAGAAATCACCAAGATATTTCTCTATTGCATCTCTCTGTTCATTTACTATGCTAAAATTTTGGCAAACAACAACTATTCATGCGAGAAGTTAACGAACTTCAAGGTTTGACTTAATAATAAACAACCCCATTTCGGCCTTTTCAGTTCCCAGTAGACTACGTTGTCAGCTTTCCACTTTTTACCTAAGCGTTTGTATTACGTACCAATTGGTCCCACCTATCTTGTCAAACGATCATCCAATAGTTGTACGCCTAAGATGCCAGCTCCGGTGCTTACAGTAGACTGGATTGGATACTCCCTTACTTCAACTTTCTGTATGTGTCTGCGATTTGCGCGTAAATATACTCCTGTTATCCGCCACATGACGGATAATTGAGAAGGCCCATTCGCCCAACCCGCTGTCAAACCCAACTTTTAGCTTCGGTTTTAGGCTTGCGTTTAGGGTTAGGTTTAGGCTTAGGGGCAAGTTTTTTTTATGAAATTATGAGGGTAGGGTATACATTTAATGGAAAGTGTCTTTGTGCTGTGACTTCACATAATTAATCAGAGCACTTGTGGCCTGATTCGCGCCTCTTGAAATTGTTTGCTTAATCTTGCATTTGTCCTTGTTGTTTTAGTTACAGGCATGTAGGTAAAGAACGACCAAATAGGGCTTGTTTTAGTTACAGGCATGGTTAAATCTATAACATTCAAACAATACGTCACTCTACAGCATTTTTAGCATTAAAAGTTTAGCAAAAACAAGCAATATTAGTTGGACAGTAAATTTTTTGCATTCTGCGCCGGCAAATCATCAATATTCGGTATTATTCGGTATTATTCGGTTCCGAAAATCCGCTTCGGTATTCGGTATTCGGTATTTTTGTATTCGGTTGCATCCCTACTCGTTAATCCGGACAAGTTGGGACCGGCCAATTTTGTCCGGATTAGCGAATTTCCGGATTAACGAATCAAAGCTAAAACACTGTTTTTTCTGGTCAAAGGTCTAAATGACAGCTTTTTGTTAGTTGCATATCAGATTCTGCAGCTGTACCTCCTAATAAAAACGCAAAAACTTATTTCAGCTCCTAAAAAGGCAAAAATAATCACATTTCGACTCATCGAAAAGCATTATTCAATTGAAAATTCACACCTGAATTGAAAAATTGCGGATAGATTTTGTCCAAATTAACCAAATCCGGATTAACGAATCACTTTACCATACAAATTTCGAAGTTGGGACGCCAAATCTTCTGTCCGGATTAACGAATCTGGATCCGGATTAACGAGTCATATAATATGGGGGAAAATTGGGACCTGGCCTAATCTTGTCCGGAAGGCGAATATCCGGATTAACGAGGTCCGGATTAACGAGACATGACTGTATAGGGTTTATTGATGAAGCCTGTCAGGGACTGTTTCATGCCTGTTTCATGATTTATATCTATGTAACACGTGTATTTCTGGTCTGAAAAGACTGAAGAAGGCGCTAGAAAGCGTTAGGAATCATAAAACCAGTCTAGGATACTCAGAACTTGGGCTGGAGTTTTTTTCCGCCATTTAGGAAAAAAACCGGAAAAAACTGGAAAAAAACAGGCGGAGGTTTTTTTCGGAAAAATATACAACCCTGCCATATATGGTACCACCACAGTCGCCGAACGTGGGGGCACCATAGATGGTACCGGTACCATATATGGTACGGGCACCTTATATAGTGTCGGTGCCATAAACGGCGTTAAGTGCCTGACTGAAATAGGACGAGGATTATTTAGGCTTCAGTCTTTAGCTCGCTAAACTTCTCTCGGGGTGACATCTTCTAGTACATGCACATGTATGGACAAACGACCTCCTAAAAGATAGATAGCATTTTAGCAATCCGAATAGAGCTGTAAAAAATTTATTGTTTTGTAAAAAAAGCTTTTTTTATGAAAATTTTTCATTTCGACTTTTTTTTTCAAAATTTTTTCCTTGCATGAAATATAGCTTGTAGGAGATGCAAGGATGTATCAGAAGCAACTTTAAATACAAAAGCTGATACTTTGGTTCAAACATAGTGTTACAGCCTGAGAGTCGACATTCTACCTGCAGCATTGCTCACAGAGTGGCTGCTGCCCATCAAAACCTATTTTTAGGCTTAGAGTAGGCATGAAATTGATAGAACTGCACTGCTAATGTATATCTGAGGCTAAATTCAGAGATTTTCCCCAAAATTTCCATACTGTGAATAAAATAAAAAATTTTCGAAATGGGCCTTCAAAAAAAGCCTTTTTTTAAAAAAAAAGAGCCTAACAACACTAAATCGGGATGCTCTGAATTTCAGAAGCGCAACTGGTAGCGACCTCTCCGCTCAAAAACAAAGGCGAGAAGAAGAGAAAGTCGAAGAAGAAGGCGGCTCCGGCAGCGCGGGATTCGGTGGTGGAGGAATTGCCGTCGGAAGTGCGACGGTTCAACGAGCAGATGGAATCTGTCGACCGTTACTCTCTGCAGATTAGCAGCGGCGCTCCAAACGAAAAATGGCTGCCGCTGCAGACTTCCGTTCAGCAGGAGAAAAGTGCAGATACCACCGGTCAGTTTATTAACTTGGGAGACACGTGTATTTCTGAAGACAGCGCTAATTATGGTCTTGTGCAGACTTAGGTAAAGTGGCCTGATAGGTGGAGCGGACATGGGCTCGCATAGCATTTCGGCTTTAATTTTTAGCTTAAAATTCGTCTGAAAGGCCTTTGGAAACCGAATTTGGCCTTTCCACTGCTGATGTTTAAGCGAAATCGGTGTTTTTGGGAGCCCTTTTTATCGATTTTTTACTTGTTTTTAGCTCTAAAACGCTATTTCGTACCTTAAGATAGCGATTTTTAGCCTCCTTACAGAAAATACGTGCTAAAAACACATTTCCAGGCGTTTTGGAGATTTTTGAAATTTTGGACCCACTCGACCCCCGCCTGACGGAAAGCCCCTCCCCTCAAGCTGGCCCGGACCTGTTGCGTGTGCCCTCAACCTCCCGTTGAGCTTATGCTAGCCCATGCCTGGTGTGGTGAACTGTAAAAATTACTCTTAGTGTTAAAGCACTTTCTGATTTTGCTACTTTATGCATGTACTAGGGGGTTTGCTGGTTGGCGCGCGCAGCACTGTTTGCCAATAATTACAACCCTATTTGTTATTATTTCACGAAAACTCGGTAAATTCGGCTTATTTCAAACTGAGTTTCCCGAATACCGAGCTAAGCCACATTTACATCACTAGTTGTGACGGGGTCTGAACCCAAATTCTGGTGGAGTGAGTAGGGCTCAGAAATAGCAATTTTCGGCAAGAAAAATCGTAAAAAATGCTAAATTCTGCTAAATATTGCTGTTTTAGAGTGCAGACAGACAAAAGTTTGTTTCAGAGGACGTCACACCCGCCAACCAGATACAGGCTGGTACTACGAGCACACCAATGGTGCCGAAGAGTCAACACACCACTCAACCAGAACTGACCGTGTCCCCTGTACCGATACCGGAAGATTGGCCAATAGATCTGAGCCCGCTCAACCTCACTTTCTCTCTCTTCAACAGCCCGCAGTTCACGTGGCCGTCCTATATGAATTCTGAGCCGGTCAGTTGGGGAGCACAACTTTCTACCCTTCTCTTGCAATTGATGATGATTGAGTGTTTTTAGAACGTGGCCAGTCCAGCGGCTGTTGTGCGTTTGGACGATGTGTTGGACGGTAAAAACGACACCAAACGCAAGAAACGACGCGCTGCCTTGCACAGACTCACTCAGATCTGGCAGCCCGGCTCGTTTTCCCGTCGGCGCTCCGCCGTTCTCCAGTCTATCAACGAGATTCCCACAGAAAAGGTACATACCTTTCTACCAGGGGCGGAAAAAACCGGAGGGGGGGGGGGGGTCGGGAAACCCGGGGGGGGGGGTGGCGGGTGGGGTCCCCGAAAAAAGCCCAAAAAACGCCTATTTTGCCTTAAATAAGCGAAAATTTCCTCCCTCCGGGAGGGGGGTATGGCCGGCCGAGGGGGAGGGGTATACCCCCCTTCCCCCCGGCCCATGTATGCCTACGTTCTGATAGATGGAGTTTACATGTAACAGGGGTCCGAGCATAAATGGGCCGGAAAAATGGGTTGGAGGCAGTTAAAATTTGAAAATTTGGGGCTGGGCCTACCGATTTGGGGGATCGCGGCCACCAGGTGGGGTCGTTTTTGGGGGCGAGCGAGCCCAATTTTGGGGATTGGGGTTGGCCACTAAAAACGCTCTAAATTTTAAAAAAACGCAATTTTTCGGCCAAAAAATGGTCAAGAATCACTAATTTGAGCTGAAATACAGTCAAAAAGTGCTGTTTTACAGGCGATTTTTGCAATTTTTGTCTCGGAAATTGCAAAAATTTTGGCTCAAAAAATTACTTGCCATAAAACTGTGAGGGGGCTTCCATCCGGGGGTCCGGACTAAGTGTTTTGGGGGGTAGACCCCCAGAGCCCCTGTTACAAGTATGCTTTCACATCCAAAATTCTTAAAATTGACTGTCTAATTTTGCTTGTTTTTAACTAAACTAGCATTTTCTGTAAGCGCAGAGCCCAGTCAGACAAGATTAGGTTGAGCAAAGCTACAAATAGTGCTTGAAACTGCAGCCTTTGCTTTCAGTCTGTCAGTAGCGTGCTACAAGCTAGTCAGAGCGATCTCTCTGCCGCACTGTCGATGCAAAATGGATCTCTGCATGTCTCAACAACGCCTTCAAATGCTGCAGCCAGTCTGTTAGAAGAAGAAGACTCGGAAGGTGCGGTACGGTACTATTAGGCGAGGCCGATTAGGCGATGCCGATTAGGCGATGGTACTATTAGGCGACAAAAAACATTAATAGATAATAGTACAGCTCGTTAACTTATAGCTAACCAAGCCATCTGTCCTGACTGTTTCTAACTCAGATCCTGGCACTTGCCCCTATTCCCCAGCTTGCGTCGAGCACGCGAGCGGCCGTCGGGTCGGCCACATATTTTTTGGGTTGCTCTGTTCATTAACGCACTTTTGATGCAGACGATGCACGACGCACCAATAACTTGCGGAAGCAGCTCACAGAGTTTCGCAGCGAGAATTTGATGCGGCGCGTCCATCCATCTGGCGCTTTATAAATGTTCTGCGACATGCATACATGGGCCGGAAAAATGGGTTGGGGGTAGTCAAAATCCGAAAATTTGAGGGTGGGCCTGCCGGTTTGGGGGAGGGCCGCGGCGATTTTAGTGTGTGGGGTCAGGAACAACAGTCGGCTTCAGGTGGGTGAGTGGGGTCGTTTGGGAGGTAGAGCCCAAGTTGAGGTGTGGGCAACCCCCCGGACCCCCGGCGGTCCATGTATGGCGACATCTGCAGAAATGTTTTCTACTCTACTAATGAGTGCTCAGTGAGTTGGAATATATCCATCCATGGTGTTGCACCTATTTTTTAAATTAGTCCTTGAAATTGCTTTTCTATTTTGTTAAATTTTGTTTTATTTGCTGTTGTGCTGTTTGCATTGTTGTGCTATGTTTTAGTGGTAACCTATGTTGCCGTACGGACTTATAGAAAAAAATTATTTCTGTCGCCTAATAGTACCGTCGCCTAATAGTACCGCTAAATCGCCTAATCGGCGTCGCCTAATCGGCATCGCCTAATAGTCCTGCTTCGCGGCAGGTGAGCCAAATACGTATTTTAATAATTATTTTCAGAGTTTTAATAATAACAACAGTAATAATAATAATAGAGTAGTAAGCTGCGGTCAGCAGGAACGAGAGCTGGTGAGGGCCAGTCTCTGCTGTTCTACCGCCTCGTCTCCCATATAAGGCGCGCCGATGGCCAGTTGTTTCTGGCGGTCGATGTAGCCTCTGCGCATTTCGTCCACCACCGACTGGATCAGTTTGTTCCAGGCGAACACGAACTTTAGTCGCTTCTTGTCGCTCAGCCCCAGCTCCATCTCGTTCACGTTCTTCACCAGACAGATCTAAACTCTCACTTGTCTCTTGCAAAATCATACATGTAACTCGGCCTTCCACCAAGACTTAGAGGCTAGACGCCCCCCGAACATGGACACCTTCCGATTTTTTAGGCTTTTAATTTTTCAGTAGATCTTTAACAATTTTTCTTAGAATTTCAGACACCAAAATTGTGCTAAACTAAAGTC